>JBBCBC010000015.1:1686082-1973710 GCA_037126765.1 Stenogyne calaminthoides
TCCCGATAATTTGAAACCCGATCCTATACTATCAAGATCGCCCCGAAACATGTCATACTCAGTGGGGTTTTGGGATCTAATCAAAATCTTTATTAAATTCATCTCCCAACAATTTCCTTTTTTTGATGATGCCAAAACCATTGTTATAAGCTTGCAAACAAAAAATAAACCTAACATCTATTCAGTTTCAATTTATAAAGCAAGTAAAACAAGTAAGGCAACCATCAACAATCAAGTAAGATAATGAGATATTATCTTTTGATCATCGTAAAATCAAGATTTTTTCATTGAAGTTCGTAAACCATAAGTACATATTACAATGGTGTTCGTGGATTCTACCGATAACAAAATACACAAACAGAAAAAAAACAAGATACATCATTCCTCTTCGATTCGATCTCATCACCGGGCAACTTCAGTTGAACGGGTCATAAGACTCGATCTTCAATTCTTCTTTTTCTAAGAGTCTCAAGATCATTACCAACAAAGTCCATATATACTCTTGATATTCCACGGTCAAAGATGGATGAAATTGTAATTAATCAATCCATTCTTGTATCTCAAGTGAGGGTACTTGATCATTCCAGGAGATTTTAGCTGAAACCCAAGGTGTCAAATATGTTAAACCATTTTAGCAAACATCGCCAGTAGTTTCAGCAGATAGGCGATGAATGCTTCATCTCACAAAGATTGGGCTCGGACCACCAAGAACACATCATTGTTGAACACTTAAACTCTCTTGGTCATTTCCCATCGATCATTCATCTCTATTAGCATCCACTTATCAATGTGGGGCCACCTGCTCTTCCTTGGCTTCATTCCTCTCCTCCTCGAATCATCATCCGAAAACCTCCAAGTTTCTTCTTCGCCCTCCCTTTCCTTCCCCGGTCATTTTTTTACCCCTCGACATCGAGGATCGCGGCCTTCCTTTTCTTTTCCGGCCTCCAAGGCTTTAACGCATTGTGGTCGGCCCCAGTTTAGCCTTTTTGGTGGATACGCCATACTCACCAAATCCTTCCTTAAAAAGGTCATCAACATTAGATTCTTCCTCTTTCCCGCCCGGGCCTCGCGCAACCTCTCAACATCTTCATCAAACCTCAACAACCAATCGTCTCCGAGTAGCTTCTCATGATCAAATTTTAGCAAGCTACTTGGACTTTAGAGGTTTTTCTACAAATTCAAAGCAGAGACTTTCTTCCGAGGAATCGATACCATGTTTTCCCCGCCATCGGATTCATGAGTCCTCCGCCTCTTCGTCCTTTCTCTCTAAAACCTCCATCGCAAACCTCATGATGAATTACTATTTCAGCTTTTTTTCGCTTTCCTCTCTCAATCTCAAGAGAATTTCAAAAGAGATTTTTCAATCGCGGCAAGGCAAAGTTTGTCTTTAACTTTCCCCTTTTTTTGGCATCATAATTTGTAATCGGTTTTGAAAGGGTTCTCGTCCATATGGAGTTGTTCTCTGCCAATCGACCTCACCTCTACAGCCACGTGAAAGTGTTCATCCTGAATGCGTTTCAAAGATATTCAGACGGCAGATCGGTGTCTTCAAAGAAGACCACCGTAAAAGTTGCCTTCATCTTCTCCATCAAGGAGTTGCTCATCTCATCTACAATCGATCCGATCATCTCCAAATTTGGATTTCGTAAAAAACTCAAGAACTTCGATTTAGATCAAACCGTTTCTCCATCTCATCCTTCATCACCTTAGCCACATCATCCAACTTCGTACTGAAAGTAGTAAACTTACTATCAATTGAGGTAAATAGTGAAGTTACCTGAGCAGGTGTGACCATGGATGTGCTAATCGTCCTGATGATTTCACCCTAAAAAACTTGTGCCTCGATGCTTATTTGACACTTCATTAACTAGAGGTTCGAGCTTTGCCATCCGATCAATCATGGCTCAAACATAGTTAGCTTCTCGAATGGGTGTAAGATCAACAGTTGGTTGTGGGATTGGAATCTCCTCTTACGCCTCAACCAAGCCCAACCTCAATAAACCCATTAGGCTTTGCCGCAGCTCTCACGAGGGTTTTTCGAAGCGGAATCACCGGTTCAGAACGCCCCGAAGCTTCTTCCTTCAAGAAATGTCTCCGGCCTCAACAACTTTTCGACTACCCTCAGAGGTCCTGATCTTTGTGATATATTTATCCTGAGCCTCGCACCCTTCGAGCTTTAACATCGGTCTTTCAAAGGCTTTTTTTCGTGACAAGGTCTTCAAACTCACCGGCCTTTATCCTTAGCATCCTCTTCCCAAGGCTCAAAATGATCCAACTCGCCACTTCTTCAACCCGTAAATCTTCACCTCTGAAGTTTCCTATCCGCAACATCATGGTAAAGGATTGATTGATGATCGGACATGGTTTTTCACCGATAAACATATGTCAAGGCCAAGATAGGTGCAAGGATTGGGAATTTGTCAAGTCACAAATCTCTGACTTTAAGTCTCCCTCCTTTCTTGACTTAACCTTTCCACGAAGTTCGAGAACGGGTGATTCTTCCTCGAGGTAGAATGAGCCTCGAAGGTATGGAAACTTTTGCTCACGGGGTGAATGGTTGGGATCGGTATTTTGCTAACCCGGAAAGTTGTTGGGAACACGTGAAGATTTCTCTCATAATTTATCATCACCAATGCCGTCTGAAAGCACCTCAGTAAAAACATCCTCCCTCTTTGGGTCTCGAGGATTTCTGCGGTTTCGGTCTTAGCGACCGTGAGATTTTTTCTGAGGGTATCAAGTGAGAATTTCTCCTTTAGCAATTTCCGTAATTTCCTCAATCTCTTTTCTCTTATGCTCACCCTGAGCCTTCTTCTTCTCTGTTTCCCTCTTCACTCTCGGGAGTTCAGTGTCTTTCTCCTTCTCAGGCTCCTCTAACGACCTTCTTGCACCTTCTTGCCTTTTGAAGGTGATATCGGCAATAGGAATCCTATCTAATCGATTGAGCTTTCCACCTCAACCCTAATGTCCTATTCGAGCTCTTCCCGGGACAACCGCGCTTCCTCAGTTTCTTCCCCCGAAAGAGAGCTCGTACTTTGAGAAGTTGCTTGTCCTCTTTTTGCGGACTTCCGCCTTCAAAACATGAATTCGCTTTGATTGAAAGTTATGCATAGATAAGAAAAACATGTTCTTCATTGGCAAGGTTTCCAAGATGTTTTTATCTTCGTGGCAAATAAAACCTTTTCGGCCTTAGTGAACGCCCCTTGTCATACTTAATCTTCGATTTTGATTAAGTATTAACTCACCAAGAACTTCAACCGTTTGAAATCTCTTATTTGTGAATCCTCAATAAAGAACCATTAACCTCAACTTATTCTCGCTAACTCCGCTTCTAAACTCCCGTAAGTGCTCATCAAACACTTCGCCACAATATCGATGAGGACTTGATAAATTGGTTTTAGACATTTTTTGTTCAAGGCTCCCTTCAACTCGACCTTTTGAAACGTAAAAATCTATCTAAAATCCCCGCTCTCTCCCAATCATGTAACCCGCGATGATCATCCTCTATCAATCAACTCGAAAAACATCGTTGATATTGTTTAAAGACAACCGTACCTCTTTGTTGGTAACCACCTCAAATTTTCGATTTTGTGATACGCAAAAAAAACCGTTTTGAAACCAAAGTTTCGTTGGTGTCTTCTTGAAGTTGATTACAAACCGCAACACCTCCCCGTGATAACTCCAGTTCGGGTTTGTTGCCGACCAATCTCCCCAAGTGTGCAAGTCGAAGCATATGAAGAGCTTTTCTTCGGCGTGCACTTGTTGTCGCCCATTTCTAAAACATGCTCAAGTAAGGTTTTCAATTTCTCGAGATTCCTTATCATCATCGCGGGCTTGGAAACTCCATTTGAAGATTGTTGGATTGAATATACGGGAGGGTTTTGGATAGTTTGAACGCTTATAGAAATATGCAGAGTGTAAATGATAAGTGTTTGGAGACACAGGGTATATATATGATTTGCAAGGATAGATCAAGCGGTTGAGATTAAATCCTAATAAACAACTAAGATTTAATCTGGGGGCTTGTAATAATTCAAGATTTATTTGCTATTAATAAAAAAATAAGCAAAGAAAGCATTTTTAGTGGCAAAGAAAAATAGTATGACAAAATGATGTTTCACTCTAATCGAGGTAAACCTTGATGTCTCCGCCAAAATTTTAAATAATAATAAATCTTCAAACATTCCGCTAAAAGTTCAGTATCTTGTATTTATTTCAAAATGACACGATCAAATAAATACTTGTGAGAAAATGCATGTACCAAGTGTGCTTAGGATTAATTGAGTACTTAATCCTTTCTCGAACACCGACCTTGACAAAAATCATCCCCGATTCTCGTTTCCATCCTCGAAAGTGGTTTTTGTCCCCGAAGTTTTCCTCATCGAAAAACTTCATGCATCCTCAAGAACTCTCTTTAGGATAAATTACTCACCGATCCAACATACCTAATTCAACTCGATAGTTCGGAAATCTTGACTCAACCAAAGGCTTAGTAAGAAATATCACTCTCCTGTTTATCAAGATGAATTTTCTCCATCCCCGATGTCTTTATTCTCTACATGGTCTCTCGATGAAATGGTGCATGATATCCACATGCTTACATCTGGTGTGTGTAGTACAGATTTTGTGATATAGCAATAAAGACTGGCGGATGCCTGTGCAAAAAATAGGAACTTCATTGGCCATAACCTTATAATCTCTCAATTGTTGCCTTAGCCAAAGAATCGGCGGCACAACAACTTCCTCGCATACCCATGTACTCAACTTTTAGTACTAGTTGCATCGAGGTTTGCTTTTGAAAACCATGATATCGGTTTCTTCCTAGAAATTGACAAGTTCCCAAGTGGACTTCTTGTCAATTTCGCAACCACCATAATCAAGATCTCAATAACCATTTAATTCAAGGTTATCATCACCGGATACCATAATCCTCTATTCATCGTGCGTCCTTTAGATATCTCAAGATCTTTTGGCGCCTTCCATGTGACTAGCCTTAGGATTAGCTTGGTATCTTGCACATATCCCAACAACAAAAGTAATGTCGTCTACTTCACGTGAGATAGAGCAATGATCCAATGATCCTCTATAATCAAGATGGTTAATCGATTTGCCTTCGTGATCGATCCATCTTGTATTTAGTATTCATGGGAATTTAATTGCATTGTAATTCGAATACCATACTTGGCGATCTGGTATACTTTGCTCGATTGATGAAAATTCCTTCTTTAGACTATTTCACCAAGTCCTAGAAAGAAATTCATCTCCCCATCATTGACATTTCAAACTTTCCTTTCATCGATTGTAGAAAACTTCTCACAATAACCGATGATTTGGGGATCCAAAGATAATGTCATCCACATATATCCTAACAAGTAAGATATCTTTCCCATCTTCTATCCTTAACAAGGTTCTATCCCATCCCTTTCGTAAAACCATGATCAAGAAGAAATTGAGATTGAGTATCATACCATGCTCTAGGTGCCGCTTTGGGTGATTCATACACGGCTTTCCCGAGCTCAGAACTTGGTCATTCTCTCAGGCTGTGAGTTTGTTCCACATAAACCTCTTCTTTAAGCACACCGCTCAAATGTACTTTTCACATCCATCCGATATACCTTAAATTTCATGTGAGCAAAGATATGTAAGAAACAATCTAATGGTTTTAGTCTTGCAACCGTGCAAAGGTTACATCATAATCGAAGCCTTCTTCTTGGGAATAACCTTGTGCAACCAAATTTCATTTTGTTTCTTACAATGACATTATTCTCATCTCTTTTATTCTTGAACACCCACTTAGTTCCAATGACATTGTGGCTTCAGGTCTATCTTCTAACTCCCAAACTTCATTCCTAGTGAACCCGATTCAACTCCTCTTGCATAGCAATAATCCAATTTGCATCCTCAGAGAGCTTTCATCAATCTCAGAGGTTCTTTTCAGATGGAAGCAGCGCATCAAAGCACTTTCTCCATGGAACCTTCTTGCTTTAACTCCTTCAGATAATTCTCCAACAATCTTACTTTGTAGGATGACTATCTAACCATGTTCTCTGGATGTTCCCTTCAAGATTGTCCTCAACATCGTAAATGTTAGTTCGTGTAATTCATTAAACTCGTGGAACAACACAAAGGAAAGAGTGAATCATCTTCCTCAGGGGATATTTCATTTTGAACATTGTCTGGGACATTTGTTCCCCCTTGATTGATAGATTCAGAGATTGCCTCAGCTGTGACCATATCTTTATCGGCATTACATACCTGATTCTGAACTTGTGTTTGTTCAGATTGGTCAACCTCGCAGGTTGGCTTTTCCTTCAAAGGGAGAGCTATCATCCCGAGTACCACCAACCCAAGTATTTTCATCCCGAAGTCTCTTCCTTTTCTGAGTCAATTTCACTCCATTCATAGTAAGTGATTGACTTCTTCTTTTCAAGCTTAGATGATGTTTTGACATTCTTCTTCAGACTAAGTCTGGTGATCCTCTTTGTCAAGTCTTCTGAATCAACTTCATATTTCTTATGAACACAAGTAGATTCATCAAAAACAACATGAGGTGTTTCCTCCACAATAAGAGTCCTACAGTTGTAAACTCTGAAGGCTTTACTAATTTCAGAATATCCCAAGAATATCTCTTCATCAGCTTTGCTATCAAAAGTTTTCAACTGATCTTTACCATTATTGTGTATGAAACACTTACAACCAAACACACGAAAGAAAGAAACAAGAGGCTTCCTTTCATTCCACAGTTCATATAGAGTTTTTCCTTGATTCTTGGTTAGCATGGATCTGTTTCCGAGAGTAAGATGCAGGTGTTGATCGCCCAAAATTTCAAAATCTCTTGGGAATGTCACCTTCAAGAATCATTGTTCTTGCAAATTTTCTTTCGTGAGTCATGTTTCTCCTTTCAACAACACCATTTTGTTGTGGGGTCCTTGTAAAATGATGTTTCATGAATTATTCCATTTGCGCACAATAATCGATATAATATGATTGATAAATTCAAAGGTTTTGGTTCGATCTCGATTTTGACCACACTCAGATTCTTTTTCAAGATCGAAGTCTTTTCAAGATCGGCGGTTTGGTATGAGTTTCTTTTCATCGAAAAGAAAATGACCCATGTATATCTTGAGTAGTCATCAACTACTACCAAAGTGTATATTTTCTCGCCATTAGTACTTCACAGTGTTATCGACCAAAAGAGATCCATATGTAACGCTTGAAGTATTCTATCAAGAGACACTTCTACTTTTGCTTTTTAAATGATGCTTTTAATTTGTTTGCTTTTCCGACAAGCATCACAAACATGATCTTTAATGAACACTTCATTAGGTAACCCCTCACAAGTGCTTAATCTTGCAAGTTTGTTCGTGGTTTTGAAGTTCAAATGGTTCAATCTTTTTTGTGCCATAACCAACCTGGTTTCAAGAGCCTTTTTTGCCATTAAGCATGTATCCATAGGAGTAAGTTTCAATCTGCAAGATACACATTTCCTTTTTCTAGTACCAAAGTTAAGTAATACTTGTTGTGAAACATTATCTTTCACATAGCACAAGTTTTTTGAGAATTCAACATTGAATCTTTTTTCACGTAATTAACTCGATAGAAATCAAGTTATGCTTTAAACTGTGGACACATATGATACACCATAGATATGAACAAGATCAATTTCAAGAGTTCCATATCCTTCTCGGGTTGTCATTTTCGAATTATCTCCAAAAGTTATCTCGAGGGCCTTTTCGCTCAACATAGTCAATGAACAAATATTTGTATCCTATCATGTGTCTTGAGCATCCACCGTCTAAGTACCATACAAAGAAAAAGGACTTAGGTTCCACTTTCATCGTATTATGTTGTCTTTATTCGCTTTAAGGCACCTTATCCTTCACCTACAAAACAAATTAGGACTTAGGTACCCATTTGGTGTAGGGTCCTACTGTGTTAGTTTACCTTTTTGGAACCCAAATGCCTCGATAACTCTAATGACTTTAGAGTGGTACGATTTGTCTTCCATATTTATCTACATACACATTTCCACCACCCCAGGTGCCCTGGAAGTATCCTGTGTATAGTGCCGATGTACCTTTAGCATGAACATGAGCCTTCAAATTCTTCTTGGGTTCAGCCCTCTTGTTCCATTGCTTTTGGCTTTGGTGCGGTGATCTCTATCTCGATTGACTTGGGTTCAGAAACCTTTACCCCCAGGCAAGTGGGGTTTAGGTTGCCTATCAAATCTTTCGTGGGTCTTCAAGATCTCCGAGGACTTGGTCTCCCATCGAGAATTTCTCGTGAGTGTTTCTCTTCCGAGGATTCCTCCGATGGTTCAGTAGATTTCTTCAAAGTTAGTATTCTTAGCCTAAGGCTTCAAATCTTGGTTCGAGGATTTCCTACTGATTATGCATGTGTTTTCGGCCTTTTCCTAAGGTGCTCGGCTTTCTTTTTTCGAACTCCCAGATTCTCTCAAACCATAGGTCCTTTACCTTGTCCAAAACACGGGTTGTTCTTCAATAAGAAGATCAAGATTTAACCACGGTTTAACAAAAATAAATTTTGGTGCCACTTGTAGAAGAAAGATTCGAAGATCATGTGAGGTTCCCCTCGAATATATCCTAATCCAATTTTTTTTATAGTTGCAGTCTTTGATAACTCTGAATTTCATCTATTGCTTTAGATGCGTAATTCAATAGAGCTAACTTTCTTTGCAAACTATCCTCACTTTTCTTTAGAGTTTCATGTTTCTCAAAAGAGGTCATTAAACTCGATTCGATAGTTTCGATTTTCTTCAAATGGATTTCTCCAACTTTCTTTCGTGGCCTCTACCACCTTCTTTTTTCGAGAGTTGTACTTTTAAAACATCAAGTTCATGGGCCATACTCCCATCAATTGAGAAGTGATCTCAAAGAACTTTAGAGTTTTTCCACTATAGATTCTCAAAGAAGAAAAGACTTCATTCTCGCTCTTGAGTTTCTATGAACGATTCTTGTAACACGTAATATTCCTTCATCGTATTCTCAAAAGAACCCATCAAGTCAAATTACGGGTTACAGATGAACTTGATAACTCGAGGTGCTTGTGTAGGCAAAGTAAGAGATAGAAGAATTTACCTCCTCAATGGCAACAAGGCGTATATCATCACTATCATCGTCGAGAACATCTCTTCAAGAGTCGATCCTTCCTCGATCGTTCTTCAACAACCTTAACGCTTTCTGGAATACTTCTTGTCTCTTTTGGCTTGCCGATCCTTTCTTTTCTTTGGAACTCAACTTAGGATACCATATCGAAGTGACCTATCTTCTGCAATTGTAGCATCCGTTGGTATCATCATCCCGATCATTTTTCTCTTTGGATTTGGATTTCTTTTTGGATGAGGATCCTCACTTTTGTAGTCTTTCTTCTTCTCAAAGACTTTTTTCTCAAATTTTCTCGAAGTTGTTCCTGTTCGCACGGTATTTTTATAATACCTCTTATATTTTCCACATCCGTGGTTCATTTTTTCAAACCTTCTTGCCATTAAGGCAATTATCTCATCTTTTTTTCATCCCGCGACTTTGTTAGATGAAGTCTCGTGTTCTTTAGAATTATAGATTTTACCTTGTGCTTTGAAAGCCACATTTTTGTTAGATGAAGTATCATCTTTTTGACGCCTTTCTTAGTTTTCTTATCAATTACAAACTCATATGCTTTCAACTCGTAGAAAACTTGTTGATATGGCATAGAAGAAATATCTTTGGTGTTTTCAATCACAACAAAGATGAATATCCCATTTCTTAGATAGTCCTCTAAGAATTTTTAGAGCAATTTCTCTTTGAGGGTACTTTTTCCCAAGAGCACTTAGATCATTCATAATGCTAGTGAATCTGACTTCAAGTCTTTCAATAGATTCACCATCTTCCATTTCAAAACCATGAAATTTGGCAATAGCCACAGATAGTTTGTTTTCTTTGATATGATCAGTGCCTTGACACATTATAGCAAGTGTGTCCTAAATGTCTTGAGAAATCATTTAACACCATCATCAATAGAGCTAAATCATTCTTTTAAGAATAATCCAAGTTAACCAACTTCCTTTCTTCAGGAGTAAGCTGATCGTCGGATTTAGGAAATTCATCCCTTGGATCATCTTTTTCAGCATCAGTAGATTTAGGATTAACAACCTTAAACTCAAAAGGTCCTTGAGACACAACTCTCCACATTCTCTCATGTTTAGAGTACAAGTGTGCCTGCATTCTCAATCTCCATAGATCATAATTCTCAACTGAGAACATAGGTAGTTTCTTAGAAGGCATGATGAAGTGGCCTTGTAAGATATCGCCAGAAGAAGATCTATTCAAGAGACCACCAAAGTCTCTAATTCAACAAGACTATGGCTACCAAAGTAAGTGGTCAGTTAGAACCACTGCTCTGATACCACTTGTTGGTCCCGGTGAAAACGAGTGTCACACTATTATGGGGGGGGAATACATATGTGTAGTGATTTTTCAACTTTTAAAACTTTTATCAAATTTTTCAATCAAAGTTGTCCCGATTTTGACCCGAGAAGCAACAAATCGCCTCGAAGTCAAAGTCTCATCGAGACAATAACACCGAGAGGTGTTCGTGGACTTCGTGATTAGCTCATCGATCCCGATTTTTTCTCAGAGTCCAAATAAGCTTGGAGTAGATACTAATCTTATCGACTACTCAGAGAGTTTATCATTTGACAACCATCTATACTAAATTTTATCTAGGGTGTGGGAAAGTGTAGCCCTATGTTTATACTCGTTTACTTTTTGTCAAAATCTTTCCTTAATGAAACAAAGGTTAAGGGGTGGACCAAGTTAATGCAAGTTCATGGATTGATTCCAACCGAATATCATAAATGCTTTCAAAGTGAAATATGCAACAAGTAATAATGCAAAGTGTTGGTCCGTTTTAACGAAGTCTCACACGCAGTATGGGGAATACACATGTTCTATTGATTTTTAAAACTTTTTTTTCATCGAGGTTAGATGGGTCGTTATCCCGATGATTTTGCACTCGAGAAGACCTGGACGATTCCGAGTCAAAGTCTCTTGAGACAATGATCCCGAGATGCTTTCAGTTTCGGGACAAATTTCCAACCGAGTTTCGAAGTTTATCGAGAGATCGAGAGGCTTGGATCGATAATTATCTTACCGAACCCTCAATTGAGTTAGTTCGCTTTGGTAACTATCTGTTTCTAGCTACTCAAGTGTCTTGAATGGTTGGCCCTAAGTTTATACTCGTTTTAGCTTTTGTAAAAATCTTCCCTTCAATAAAACAAATGATTAAGGCCGTGGATCAATTTGATGCAAGTTCAAGTGGATTGGTTCCAATCGATATCGCTGAACTATGCTTTCAAAGGAAAAACATGCAAACAGATAATAATGCAAAGAAGAAAGCAAAACAACACAATAATTATAGTGGTTCAGAGACTCAAGCTCATACGTTCACTCTCTCTGATCTTCAGAGAAATTCCTTAACCACTTCCTAAAGCTTTCAGGCTAACTCACTGAAGCTTACTCACTTTTCTACCTTGAGTTTTCCGGGGCCGCTTCACCGCAGCCTTACTAACTCAAACACACACAAGTGTTAGACTACCACAAGTAGCTTACTAACTTCTTCTCTAGAGTTTTATGGCTAACTCCATCAGAGCTTTACTAACTCTTTTTACAACTCTAACTCACCAACAAAAACACACACAAACTACCTTAACAAAGGGTTTGGGTTTTGGGTTGGTTTCCAACTAGGTGAGATATTCTTTACAATAAGAACTAATGCAAAGGCTAGGATATCTCTTCTAAGCTTTGGATATATCTATCACTCTAGGCTTAGAATAGTGAACTCTCTCCAATGTGAAACACTTGGGAAATTCTAGGGTTTTTCGAGTGCTTCAATTTGCAATAATACGAATGAGCTCTTGAGTTACTTTGAAATTTCCCGTAACCTCTCAATGTAAAGGGTCACCGGTATTTATAGCAACTTCACCAAGGTTGTTCTTTTGAAATCTATCCGTTGGAAGAGATGGCTTTATGAGTTTCCTCTTCTGGTGTTTGATGAACGGCTATATTTAAGGTTTGAACACTCCCTTGCATGTTTTAGGAAATATGCAGTCATGTAGCCAATCACCAATTTTTGCAGTTTGAACTTAAAGCTATCGACATGATGGAGTGGTCCTGCCTCTTTCAAAGGTCAAGAAAGTATGATGTTGTCTTCCTCTCGATTGGTTCTTGTCTTCAAAGGAATGTAGACAAACAAAACGGCTTTTTTGGTCAATCTTCCGAATGAGACAACCTTAAACAACACTTAGACTTAGTTCCTTTTGGTTCGAGATATGAATGTTTTGGGGCAATATCTACTTTTTGAATATTTCATTTTTTCGCTTTTTGTAGTCTCCAGATAGATTATATTCAAAGGGCCTTCCGAACATTCAGTTATAATCGAGTATTGATTTGATTCATCGAGTTTCTGAAGAATCTTACCGGGTCTTCAAGATCTTCCGAGTCTTCAAATGTCTTTAGTGACATATCGATTCTTTATTTGTCTTGAATGTGACATATCGAGTCAGGAATGTCTTCGCGAGAACTTAATCGAGTCTTCATTGTCTTCAAAGAACTTCATCGAGTCTTCATGTCTTCAAAATCTAACCCGATCTATATCCACCGATTTTACATGGTGCGATAACTTCCTCGAACAATCTATATTAAACCATTTCAAATTTTATCAAGATTATCCCTAACATGTCATATTGAGTTTTTGGGATCTAATCAAAACTTTTTATTAAATTCATCTCCCAACACAAAGCGTAAAGCAAAACAACACAACAAGTTATAGTGGTTCGAGAGGCTCAAGCTCCCACGCCCACTCTCTCCTCGATCTTCTCGAGAAATTCCTTAACACACTACTTTACTACCTTTTCAATCAAGAAAGATTTAAATTCGAAGTTATCAAGAAAGACTTTACTAACTTTAAACTACGAAGTTTTCAGTCAACTACATCGCAGCCTTTTACTAACTCAACAAACACAAGCTGCTCAGACCGAATAATCAATTTTACTAACTTCTCCTCTAGAGTCTTCGATTGAACATAGAGCTTACTAACTCTTTACAACTCTCTCACTTCCAACTACTACACACACAAACTTCCTAATCAAAGGGTTTGAGTTTGGTTGGTTTCAACTAAGGTGAGATATCCTTTGAACAATGAGAACACAAATAAAAGGCTAGGATATCTCTAACTAATCTTTCGATAAGATCTTAAATCTAGGCTTAGTAAATAAGTTCTCTTCAAAGATGAAACACTTGGGAAATTCTAAGGGTTTCGAGTGCTTCACAAGAATGCTTGAATACGAATGAGCTCGAGTTGCTTTGATTTTATCCTTGAAGTGTTCAAGGCCTCGGTATTTATAGGCAACCTCAAGAAGTCTTCCTTTGAAAAACTATCCGCTGGAGAGATAGCATCTCGGTTTCTTCTTTTGAGTATATGGTGAACGACTTCATTAGGGTTTGAACGAGCCCTTGCATGCTTTTAGGAAATATTCGCATAAGCAGCCAATTACCAAATTAATGAACAAGACAAATATCTATGATGACATTTTTCAGGAAATGTCGCTTTCAAAGTTGTCAAGAAGTACATTGTTGTCACCTCCTCATTGGTCGACATCTTCCTTTTTGAACGTAGATCTACAAAAATGTCTCTTTTTGTCAACCAATACCGAAGTTGATACTTTCCTTTGTGTTCACTTAATATATAACATTCTCTTTGCATGTACTCGTAATGAACAAACACTATTTAACTTGGAGTGACTTGTTCAGTTCTCGTTGATTCAAGACATAAGAGTTTCGATCTCGATCTCAAAGTTCTTCCCGATCTTCAGATTCTTCTGATCTTCAGGTTCTTCTGATCATCAGATTCTTCTGATCTTCAGGTTCTTCAAGTCTTCATGTTTCTGTAAGTCTTCAGGATATACTGATCCTTCAGTATGGTTTAGGTCTTCAGTATAGTTTGATCTTCAGGATACTTGTGATCTACAGATAAAACATTGAAACCTATTCTAACCTGAACTATGTCTGCTGACTATACATGGTGCAGATCATCCTGATAATTTAAAACCTGATCCTATACTATCAAGATCGTCCTGAAACATGTCATACTCAGGGGTTTTGGGATCTAATCAAAATCTTTATTAAATTCATCTCCTAACAACTTACAATTATGGCTTCCATCTCAGCATACGTGGAAGCTTTATTGTGAAAATTATTCACGAGTTTCCATGTCGTTGGGAGGCGTCCATTTTTATGGTAATCGACAATTTTGTATAGTTTTGTTAATTACTATTAATTATTATGATAAAGTAATAAAATATCGATTTGTGGTGGTGCAAAAACTACTTACAAAGTCATACGGAAAATCAATCGCTCCTTTTGATCTCCTCCATGATGTAGATTTTTTGGAGGCCCGTTTTTAAGCAGATCGATCGCTTTTTATCTATGACTTTAGGTCGGATCCAAAGAATCTTTCAATGCCTCTACACATCATCATCCCATGGGGGCACCTTTCACTTCTTACGGGTATCGCCTTCCGCTTATTGAGAAGATCAACATACCGATGCTAGTTAGCCCTCCGCGATAAACAGATCTTTGATCCGGTTTTGTGTCCTTTGTCTTTGATCCCAAGTGACATCCTCTAATAAAAAATGAACGTTAAACGTAGATCGGCAGATATAAGTAACAATATAATGAACAAGCTTACTCAAATTAATCAAAACGAATGCATACCGAATGTCATCCACCAATTGCTTTTTTCATATTTTCGTAAACCAATGCCCACGTAACCCCCAACTCCATATCTCGACATAATGTTCTTCGATGATCCTCTAACATTTATTCGAGGGATACAACTCAGTAAAATTAAAAGAGTGTTACACACGATATATTATATAATATATAAATATAAAGATATAGTGCCTCCGAACATTCAGGTTATAATCGAGTATTCAAGATCTTCACCGAAGTCTTCAAGAACTCCTGTCTTCAAAGATCTTCCCGAGTCTCCAAAGTGATTTCATGACATACCGAGTCTTCTGTCTTCAAATGACATACCGAAGTCTTCAGTGTCTTCAAAGAACTTCATCGAGTCTTCATTGTCTTCAAGAATTTACCGAGTCTTGATGTCTTCAAAATCTAACCCGATCTATATCACGACTATACATGGTGCAGATAACTTCCCTAATAATCTATAATCGAAACCCGATTTCAGCCTTATCAAGATTATCCGAACATGTCATACTCGTGGTTTTTGGGATCTAATCAAAACTTCTTTATTAAATTCATCTCCCAACAACTTTTTGATGATGCCAAAACCATCTTGTTACATTTAAGAAAACCTAACCTATCCTCGTGTTTCAGCTTTATCTATTACAACCAAAATGGTATTTCTCCAATCAATTTTTTAAACAACCGGGCATATCAAGACATGTAAAAAGATAATGAGATATTATCTTTGAGCATAAAGATAAAATTTTCATTGATGTAGGATAAGAGTTACAGACACAATGAAAATTAAAAAAATAAAAAAGTACAAAGTCTTCGGCCTTTCTTCCACTTCATCCTCCCGCACTTCGAGGTTGAACATCCCATAAGATTCTTCTTACCATCTCTTTCCTTGATGATTTCTGTGGTTGTTTCCGTTAGGGCCTACCCGGATGGCATATTGGGCTATTTCCGAGAAATGGTCATTTCATTTACATAGCCATTCTCAAACCTAGGAGACGGGTACATGTATGGACCATGAGCTACTATCTCGAAGTAGTTTTCTTCATCCGCCAAGTTGATCCAACTTTGCGTGTTTTTTAGGATAGAATGTCAAGAAGTACTCAATAAAGACTTCATTCTTATCGAGTCGCCCTCCATTCTCTCGTATCTCATAATAGAACCAAAAGGTTTCTTTGATCTCTTCCCATGCATCATTGAACCGAATAGACATCCACTTGTCAATGCGCGCCACTTCCGTAGTCTTTTCTCAGACCTCTCCTTTTGCTTAGAAACTTTTGAATCCACCTCTCTTTTCTATTCTTCTTCTTTCTTCTTTCTTCGATCGAGGGAGCACCACCATCAAGAAGTATTTTTTTTTCTCCTTTTCAATCAGCAGGCCTTCAGAGTCTTCTTGGTATCAAAAGTCTCTCGCTTGAGCTTCAGTTTTTTTTCGTCATTCATCCGATTCTTCAAAATCCATAATCGCCTTTCCTCTCGAAAGTAGGTTTAACTACCTTTTGCTATTTTTCGCCTTTTTTCGTTTCAACAAAGGCAACCTTTCTTTTTCTCGTCCGCTTGTTCTTCTTCCGCTTTGCTTGTTCCAACCATCATTCTATCACCAATTTCATAGAAATTACTTCCTAAACGGTTTGCTCGGGATGTTTGAGGAAGATAGGTTTTCACTTTCTTTTGAACTTTAGTTTTCGTTGGCTTCAATTTCTCTTAAGGCATCAACAATTTTCTTTTCCTTCACTTTCTTTTTTAGTCTTTTTCTCCAAGGTTTGTGCCAACAACTCACTTAATTTGCCACCGTTTTTTTCCTTTTGGCACCATACCTTGGGAGTAGTTGAGTCAAGGCAAGATCCATACAAGATTGTTCTTACTCATATCACAAGACTTCTCCCCGCTAATCGATTATGCTCATCTTCTAATTTTTATCATGTAATTCTTGGCCATTGAGAACTCATCCGAAAGAGGAGTAAACTGCTTTTGAGAAGACATCATGCATCATCTCGCTATCTTGGTCACGAAAGCAGAGAGCCCATTTCTCAACAACCTATTTTGATCATCGATCATTTTTTTCAATCACTTGGCTTCAAGATAGGCGCTTTTTCTTGATACATCCGCTTCATGTTGGCATTAAGCTCGTCAGATGTACTCCATCAATCTTTCCATCTAATGTAGCTAATTTACTTGATAGAGTTGTTTGAAGCAGACGATGATGAACTCGTGTTCTCCATTTTTCGATTTTGAGTGCCCGTAACTAACTCCATCCGAGTCATCTTGTCCAGGAGAATTGTTTGCAAAGATGCTTGATGAAGAGCTTAGATTCTCAAGCTTTTGAGATCGACCGCCAAAGATCTCTTCCATCCTTGGCTCTATCTTCTTTAACTCATCCAGATTGGTGTGAAATCAACCACCGGAGTTTGTACAACATTTTCCAATCGAAGTGGGTGATCCAACCGAGCCTCGGTCCGCATATCATAAACATCATATTTAAAGCTAGGTACTTCAAGAATTTCGCATAATGTATAACAAAGTTAAAAGGTACCAAGAATGCTAACTTCATTCGAGGTTGTCCGATATCGCTTGGTTCAAAGATCGATTCCGCCCCCATCCGATTCTCGCCTTCTTCTTTCAAGATTCTATTTGAGGTTCCTTCTCCTTCTCATATTTCTTTTTCGTGATCATCTCCCTTATCCTTATCTTTATTTTGATCATGGAGCCGAACAATCAACTCCTTCAAGAAATTTTTTTTTCACCTAGCTTCTTTTTCACTAATTCATCAAAATCGCCAGCCTTTCATTCTCAAATTTTGGTTTTTTCAAACCCGAGAATTCGGGTCAAACAATTGTCTCAAAGATTCCACCACTTTCTCCTCTATATGAAGCAATGTTCAAAGATCTCCTGGAGTGTTTGATTCATAATATACATCGCTGGGTTCTCGAGCTCAAGAACATATCCTCAAGGTCGATAGACATTCAAATTTCAGGTATCTCGCCTAAGATGAATCGTTCCTTGCTTCGCTTATCATCCTTTTGGCTTCTCTTTCTTCAATCTTGGGCTTGTATCGCGAGGGTTCAGAGTGTATGAGTTCTAGAGTCATGGATCTAGAAATGGTTCATTTAGAAGCGCATCCAAGTTCAATTCCCGAGGTTAGACCGATCCGAGTCCAACTGTGTCTTTCTTCAAGAGGGATCCGAGGTCCTTGAAGATTTCCCCGAGATTTTATCCGAGCTCAGAGAAGTTTCGAGTACCTCGTAAAAACCTGTTCTCGTTTCTTTTCTCCGCACATTTGTCACTACCGAGCAAGAACTCAAGGGAGATTTCAACCCTTGCTGGCCTTCGTGTCGAAGTTTCTTCGGGGCCACCGGGCCTCTTCAAGAATAGATTGAAGCCTTCGCGCTTCGAGGAGGAGCCTTTTTTCTTCCTTTCCTTTCTCTTTTTAATTTGCATCGGCTTTTCCCAGCTTGTCGTCGGGCTTCTTCATCGAGTTTCTTCTTCAAAGAATCTCCTCCCCGAACTCGAGTTTTTTTTTTTTCTTTCCTCTCAAAGTCTTTTTGTTGGTTTGAACATGATTTTTGACTTTGGAAAGGAAGTGGAATCGGCAAAAGATGGCCTCCTCTTTCTCGCAAAGACGTTTCAAGATAAATGCAATCTTGGTTGCATGTAGAATCTTTCCTTTGATAACTACAGAGCCATTCACCTTCCGAATTTGTTTAGCTTGATCACTCACCACCTTGATCAAATAGTGCAACCAATTGAATGTCGTGGAAGGTGAATCTTCAATCGCCGCCATTATTTTAACTTAGCCGTGGTTTATATGTTCGAAAAACTACCAGATCTACTCATGATGCATTTGCTTACAATATCCAACAATACCGATATTTAGGCTTCAAATGCCTCTTATTCGTAGTAGCTTCAAACTTTACCGGATGCTCAAGCAATTTTATCCAAATATTCTTGTTCCCTACCCATCATGTATACCGTAGGTCTTCACCTCTATCACTTAACTCATATATGACATTTAGATTCTTAGGAATAATATATAATTCCCAACAAAATCCACATATTTTAACCATGCTCCAAATGCTAGATCAGAATCGAGACTCTATGCAATTCTCATCATCTAACGCATAGTAGAGATAAACTCAATTACCTCTTTTCGAGATATTCGCCTCCGGTTGATTCACCACTGTGCATGTAAGCTTTGCCAAACTAATCATATGCAACGCCTCCTCGTGAGTTGCATTGGACAAGCTTTCTAGAGAAACAACATATTTGTACCAAGGTTTATTGAAATGGCGAAGTTTGTCGATACGAAAAGTGTTATTTTTGGAGAATTTCCGTGAAGGGTTTTGAGATAGGTGAAAATTTCGGGCAATCGAGGGTTTCAAGCAGAGTGTTTGTGAAGATGAAGGCTTTTTTGAATAGGGCTTTGAAAGAATTTTTTCCAATGGATATGGGATTTTGATTTATGGAAAATCGCGAGATGAAGAAATCGACGGTTGAGATTAAAAACCGACTAAAACGGGTATTTGAAAGGATGATTTCGCAAATACTAAGCCGCCAATTTATCCTTATTGGTGATTAATGAAAAATTGCATTTAATTATCATTCTCGCAGGAATATCGACTTTCCTCGTGGATTTCAAAGGTCCCGCTTCAATTATTTCTTCAGTGTTTTGTCATTTATTGCCCATGATTACCGAGATTCGCTTAGACAATAAATGTGTTGCATGAGTCAACAACCTCTTCAGAGTAATTTTTCCATCGGCCTTAACCGAAGTTTTGACCTTGATAAAATGTCAAGATAATATCGAAAATCGATCTTCGTGATAACCGAGTTTCCCAAGACTCGTTGTTCAAGATTTCAATTTTATCCCGAAGTTTTTCAAGAAAAAACCGAGAAAACTTCATGCATCCAAAACCTTCAATTTTTAGATTTGCTTTATTCATCCGATCCAACATACCTAATTCAACCGATAGTTCCCGAAATCTTGATTCACCCAAAGGTTTAGTCAAGATATCACCTGCTTATCAAGATGAATTTTCTCCATTTTGATGTCTTTTTTCTCAACATGATCTCCGATGAAGTGATGTCCGATATCAACATGCTTACATCCGTGTGCAATACAGATTTTGTGTAATAGCAATTGCACTATTATTATCACAAAATATAGGTACTTCATGGCTATAATCTTATAATCCCTCAATTGTTGTCGCGAGCCAAAGAATTGCGCAAGACAACAAATTTCCTCGCAGCCTATCTATTCAGCCTTCAAGAGTAATGGGTTGCATCGAGGTTTGTTTTTTGAAAACCATGATATCGGGCCATTTCCAAGAAATTGACAAGTTCCTGTGGTAGACTTCCCTGTCAATTCTACATCCTCCATAATCAGATCCAATAACCAAATAATTCAAGGTTATCATCACCGGATACCATAATCCTCTATTCACAAAGACTTTTAAGATATTTCGTAATCTTTTTGGCGGCCTCCATGTGATTAGCCTTAGATTAGCTTGGTATATTTGCACATATACCAACAAAGAAATGTTATATCGCATCTACTTGTCTTTGTGAGATATAGCAAATGATCCAATGATCCTCTATAATCAGTGCAGGATTTACTAATTTGCCTTCGTGATCGATCCATCTTGTAGTTAGTATTCATAGGAATTCTAATCAGATTGCAATTGCATACACCATACTTTGAAATCGATCTCCGTGTATTTTTTTGCTTGATTGATGAAAATTTCTTCCTTAGTTTGTTTCACCAAGTCCAAGAAAGAAATTCATCTCCCCATCATCGACATCTCAAACTTTCCTTTCATCGCAGTAGAAAAACTTTTCACACAAACCGATGATTTGAGATCCAAATATGATGTCATCTACATAAATCAACAAGTAAGACGCCTTTTCCCATCTTCTATCCCGAAACAGAGTCCCATCAACAGTTCATTTGATAAAACCATGGTCAAGAAGAAACCGAGAAAATGTATCATACCATGCTCGGGTGCTTGCTTAAGACCATACAAGGCTTTCCCGAGCCCTCAGAACTTGGTCATTCTGTTCAAAACCGTGAGGTTGTTCCACATAAACCTCTTCCTTAAGCACAACATTCGATATACACTTTTCACATCCATCCGACAGACCGTGAATTTCATGCAAGATATGCAAGAAACAATGATGGCTTCTAGTCTTGCAACAAGAGAGCAAAGGTTTCATCATAATCCAAGCCTTCTTCTTGGGAATAACTTGTGCAACTAGCCTTGCCTTGTTTCTCACAATGTTGTTGTTTTCATCTCTCTTATTCTTGAACACCCACATAGTTCCAATCACATTGTGCCTCTTTAGGTCTATCCACTAGCTCCCAAACTTCATTCCTTTAGAACCGATTCACTTTTTTCTTGATAAAGAAGAATCCAAAATGAATCTTGTAGAGCTTCTTCAATCTCAAGAGGTTCTTTTTCGATAGGAAGCAGCAGTAACAAAGCACTTTCTCCATGGAACCTTCTTTGTTTTGACACCATCCGATAGATCACCCACAACTGACTTGTAGATGACTATCCAACCATTTTCTCCCCGGATGTTCCCCTTCAAGAGTATCCTCAACATCAAAAATGTTAGGTTCAAGCAGTTCATTAAATTCGGGAACAATAGAAAAGGAGAAAGAGAATCATCTTCCTCGTGGGAAATTCCATTCGTAACATTGTCGAGACATTTGTTCCCCATTGGTTGATAGATTCAGAGTTTGCCTCACCGTGACTACATCTTCATCGGCATTACATACCGAAGTCCGAATCGTGTATGTTTAGATTGGTCACTTCAAAGGTTGGCTTTTCCTTGATTGGAGAATTTCCATCCCGAGTCTCACCATCCCGAAGTTTTTCCATCCCGAACTTCTTTGTCGAGTCCGATTCACCCATTCATAGAAAGTGACCGACTTCTTCTTTTCGTGTTCAGAGGATGTTTTATCATTCTTTTCAAAGCTAAGTCCGGTGATTCTCTTGATCAGTTTCTCTCGAAGTCATGTTTCGCTTTCTTCCGAACACAAGTAGATTCATCAAAAAACAACATGAGGTGTTTCTTCCACAATAAAGAGTCCTACGCTTGTAAACTCTGGAGGGTTTATCGACTTCGTAATATCCTAAGAATATCCCTTCATCGCCTTTTCCTATCAAAAGTTTTCAACTGATCTTAACCATTATTGTGTATGAAACACTTGCAACCAAACACACGAAAGAAAGAAACAAGACTCTTCCTTTCATTCCACAGCTCATATGGAGTTTTTTTCCTTGGTTCTTGGTCAAGATGGATCCGTTTCCGAGAGTAGCATGCAAAGGTTGATAGCTTTTCAGCCAAAATCTCTTAGGAATATCGCCTTCAAAGAATCATTGTCCTTGTAGCTTCTTTCATAGTCCTATCTCTTCTTTCAAAGAACACCATTTCATAGGGGTCCTTTCACCGATGTTTCATGAGCTATTCCATTTTCACGATAATAATCAAATATGATATGATTAATAAACTCAGTTCCTTTATCTGATCTAATTTTGACCACACTCAGATTCTTTCAAGATCGAGCCTTTTCAAGAGTTCATACAGCTTTTGTTCGAGTCTCTTTTTCATCGAGTAAGAATATGACACATGTGTATCTCAGAGTTGGTTGGTCCCAAGAAACGAAGTCTTACACGTATGGGGGAGGAATACACGTGTTCAAGGTTTTAAAACTTTTCTTTATCGAGGTCACTTTGGGTCGTTGTTCCGATGATTTAGTCCCCGAGAAGCACAAATCGCCTCGAGTCAAAGTCTACCGAGATGTTGATCCCGAAGCCGCTTCAGAGATAATTTTATAATCCCAACCGAGTCCTCGAAGTTTTCAGAGATCCCGAGTTGCTTGGATCGATAATCCAACTTTATCGAACCCTCGTAAGAGTAAGTTCAGCTTTGGTAACTATCCGTTTCTAGCTACTCGACAAAAGGAATGGTTGCCCTTAGTTTATACTTGTTTTAAGCTTTTGTCAAAAACCTTCCTTTAATGGAATAGTGATTAGCCGTGATTCAATTATATGCAACTTTCAATGGATTGATTCCAATCAAATATTAGTGAAAATATGCATTCAAAACAAAGGTAATGCAACAGATAAAACAAGCAAATCAGAAAAGCAAAGAACACAACAAATTATAGTGGTTCGAGACTCAAGCTCCTACGCCCACTCTCTCTCGATCTCTTCAGAGAAATTCACTAATCACTTCCTAAGGCTTTTCGACTACCTCTTTAGTTTACTAACCTTTCTAATTTTGAGCTTTCGACTACCTCTCGAGTTTACTAACTCAAAACTCACACAAGCTTTTTCTGGCTCATCCAAGATAGATTACTCACTTCTTCTCTAGAGCTTTCTGACTACCTCAATGTAGTTTACTAACTCTTTACAATTCCAATCTCACCAACAATCACACTCAAACTACCTTACAAAGGGTTTGGGGGTTTCTTGGTTGGTTTCCAACTAGGATGAGATATCCTTTACAATAAAGAACAATGCAAAGGTTAGGATATCTCGACTAAGCTTTGGATATATCTTATCAAGCTAGGCTTAGTGGAATGAGCTCTCTTCGATTTAAAGCACTTGGGAAATTTTGGTTTTTCGAAAGTGCTTCAACTTGCAATAATAAGTTTGAGCTCTTGAGTTGCTTACAAATTTCCCGTAACCTTACAATGTAGAAGGTCACAAGTATTTATAGGCATACACCAAGGTCACTCTTGAAAAACTATCCGTTGGAGAGATAGCTTCGTGAGTTTCCTCTTATGGTGTGTGAGAAACGGCTATATTTAGGGTTTGACACTCCCTAACACGTTTTAGGCAATAGCCTTTCATGTAGCCGGTCTTCACTTTTTTGTAGTCCTGAACTTAGTACTTCGACATATTTTTTAGTGACCGTCGTTACGAAAAGGTCAAGATGGGTATGTTGTTGTCTTCCTCTTTTTCACTTTTGTCTCCAGTTAAAGGTAGACAACTCAACGGCTCTTTTTGGTTACAATCTCTGAGTGATATAACCTTAACAACACTTTGTCTTAGTTCCTTTTGTCTGCATTTGAATGTCTTGGGCAATATCTATTTTTCTAAGGAATCGCGATCTTCTCAGTATTGCATCCTTCAGATAGAAATTTTCAGTGCCTCGGAACATTCAGGTTTATACTGAGCATTCAGTACATTACTGAGTCTTCAGTAATTATTGTGCCTTCAGTATTCTTGATCTTCAGTCTTGTCTTGAGTCTTCACGAGTCTTCGAAGGTTTCCGTGGTCTTCCGAGTCTTCAAGGTTTTTCGAGTCTCGATTCTTACAGATATCTCGATCCGATATACTATTCCTCGGTTTCATGCCGAGTCTTGATATCTCGATTTATCGAAGTCTTCAAGATCTTCGCTTTTTAGTCGATATCTCAAGATTTCGCCATCGGTCTTGATTTCTCATTTATCATCGAAACTTTAGAACTTTCGGGTTTCATCTTTCGAAACTTCGGTTTCTTCGTAAACTTCATCGAAGTTCTTCTTAATCTTGAGATCCTATTCGATCTATATCTGCTGACTATACATTTTGCAGATATCATCCCTAATACTCAAAAACTGAATCATTTCAACTATCAAGATTATCCCTGAACATGTCATACTCAGGGAGTTTTGGGATCTAATCAAAATCATATCTTTATTAAATTCATCTCCCAACAATTTCTTTTTTTTGATGATGCCAAAACCTATCTTGTTACAAACATTAACCTATACTCGTGTTTCAGCTTTATCCTATTACAAGATTGGTTATATCTCCCAACAATTTTCTAAACAAAAAGAGAATCTCCAATAAATAATTTCTTCAAGAATGAATCTCTCAAAGGATTCATCACCAAATACTTAATTTCTCAACAATTAATCTCAAGAGAAATCATTCTGTGCATATTAAAATTAAAAGACATGTAAATAAGATAATGAGATATTATCTTTTGAGCATAAATGATAAGTTTTCATTGATGATAGGTAGATCGTTACAAGTTACAATGAATCTTATCTCGAACAAAATCAAAAAGACAAAAAAAGGATAAAGGATTACATGAATCTTCCGAGTCTTCATCTTTCGAAGTCTTCATTTGCTCTTCATCTCGGCTTCTTCTTTGGCTTCTTCGCTCTCGATCTTCCACCTCATCGGTAGGGACTTCAAGGTTGAACATTCCGTGAATATCTTCTTTTTTCAAAGATCTCTATTTAATGATATCGTGATTGTTCCCCGTCGCATCTAACCGAAGTGGCGATCGAGTGATTTCTTGAGAAATGGCTTTTCATTTACATGCCCATTCTCCAAATTTTGGGAGGAGGGTACACATATGGACCAGTGGGCTAAGTTATTCAGATCTTTCCTTCATCCGCAAGATTTATCCATCCTTGAAGATATTTAGGATAGAAGGTCGAGATAGTCGATGAAAGCCTCATTGGGATCTCGAGCTCTCCCTCTCCATTCTCTAGCACATCATAATAGAACCAGAAGGTTCTCTTAATTTCTTCCCATGCATCGTTGAGCTGGACTGGCATCCATTTGTCAACATGCGGCCATTTTTGTGCTTTTGTGTTCCCTCTCCTCTTGCTAGCAAACTTTTTGAACCCACTCATTCTTTTCTGCTCTCCTTCTACCTTCTTTTTCGATCACCGGGTACACCGTAAAATAAGCAAACAGTTTTTCTTTTGCTTGTTCAACTGGAGTGTTTTCAGAGCACTTCCGTATTGAAGACCTTCTTCTTGGCTCAACCTCGATTCTTCAATATCCAAAGATCAATTTTCTCTGAATTGGCTTAGAAGCCTTTGCTCTTTTGCCCTCAGCACCAACTAGGCTTGTACCAATTCTTCCTCTTGATGGGCATTTCAGCACCAACTAGGCTTGTACCAATTCTTCCTCTACCACTCGGGCTTCTATAACAACTTCCTGATTGTTTCCTCAAACCCGAGTGTAGACCGACTTCTCCACCTTCTTGAATTTAGGCTTCTCAGTGGCTTATATCTCCTTCATGGCTTCGGCAATGATCTTCTTTTTAGCATCCTTGACAACCTTGCCCTTCAGAGTATGTTCCAATAAAACCCTGAGATCAGCTCCAGGTCTTTCCCCTTCTTGAACCATACTCCGCGTTTTCGAGAGGCCAGGTCCATATGGTATTGTTTTCATCGACACTCCCCACCTCCCCCGCCATCCGATCTTGCTCCTCCTCAAGCCTTCTCCGAGGTGGTTCTTCGCCACGAGAATTCTTCGTGATGATGAAAATTGGCTTGAGAGAGCTTTCTTGAACATGTCTGTCATCTTGGCCATGAGCATTGAGCTCATTTCCTCAACAACATTCTTCACCAAAGATCTCATTCTTCTCTACCAACTTTGCTTCTAGAATTTGAGTCCGCCCCGATGCTTTTCTTCACCAGATTGCTTCACCTTTGACCCTCCATCTTCTCTTCTAATTTTCCTTCCATGGAGGTCAACTTGTTCGTCAGAGTATCCCAAGTAGCACAGCTTCAAGAAGAACTCAAGCTTATCAATCTTCCGAGCTTGGTTGGCCAATGCCTCCTCGACCGAAAGCAACTTTGGTCGATCGGTTCAACCTTCTCAACTTCACCATCATCGGGGGTGAGATCAATCTCGTGGAGCATATCCGACGGCCAGGCCTCCCCGAGTTGGCTGTTCATCCCGAAGTCTCGCCCAACCTCGAAGCTTTAGTTTGAATCGGGCTTCAGACTCGGCCGAAGTCCGATTCACCCCGAGCTTGGGTGTCCACCTAAGCCTCGGTCTCAAGATATCAAACATTACAGATTTAAAGGTAGGAACTTCAAGAATCCCGCATAATTATTAATAGTGCCAAAAGTTACCAAGGCTAACTTCACCGAGGATGTTCGACAAAGAAATGATCAACATCGGCTTGAGTCTTTTCTCCTTCCGAGATTGACTCTCATCATCCCCTTGTTGGTCCCCATCCCGAGATTTGTCTTTGGAGCTCGGGGCACCAACTTCAAAAGAATCCTCTCAAAGAACCTTTCTTCACAAGCTCATCAAAGTCCGAAATTTTCATCCCGAGCTTGGTTTTCCTAAACCCCGAGAATTCAAGTGAGAAAAGTTGTCTCCTCGTTCCACCAAAATTTCGCCTCTAAATGAAGCAATGTTGAGCATCTCCGGAAGAGTCCGGTTGAGGATGTAGACCGCTGACCTCAATCAAGAAGATGTCTTGGAGGTCGTGGAATGAGCTAAGCTCGTGGTAGCGGTCAAGAATGAACTGTTCCCCTTGCTTCGCCATCCGGTCTCTTTCCTTCACCTTTCTTGAGCATCGGGCCTCGTGTTCAAGTGGGGAAACTCTCACGAAGATCGACTAAGACTCATTCAGAGCTCATCAAAATTCATCGGCTCCCCGAGGCTCAAAGAACTCGAGGTTTGGGCAGAAGCTCCCTCGCCCCGAATCGACTTGGTTCTCGAGGTCCGAGCCGGGCGCCTCCTGGGAATTTTGGGCTTTGCTCGAGAACGAAGGGCACATCCTCGAGGGAATTTGAACATTCTCTCGAGGTCCGAAAGCAGTGCTTCCTCGCCAGAATCAGACTTTCTTCTCGAGGTCCGAGGTCCTGAAAGATTTCTTGAGAGAACTTATCGTAACTCAAGCCGACGCCCTCAAGAACCTCAGAGAAGACTTGCTCCTAAGTTTGATCCTCGGCCTTTTGAGATAGCCTCGAGCCAATACAAGTAAAGGTGATTTCGAGCGTTTTGGTTTCTCAGTGAATCTCCTCGCCTCACTTTCCTCATCTTCATCGCTGAGAACCACCATTCTTTTGGCGCTTTGGAGCAAGGGTCTTTTTTTCTTCAATTTTCTCACCCTCTCCTTCTTGGCATCCAACAAAACCTTCCCCCGGTTTGTTGGCTTTCTTCAAAGAAGAAAGCAAGAATCGGTGATTCCACCCTTTCTTTTTCTTCCTTTGATAGTCCTTCTTGCAAAGAATGGGTTTGAACATTACTTTGGACTTAGGGAATGGAGTAGAGTTGAAAAGATATCCTCCTCCTCTCGCACATTTCCAAAATAAAAGCTATTTTGGTGGCATGGAGGATCCTTCCTTTGATCGATATTACTCCATCCTCCCTTTTTATGACCTTCGCTTGCTCACTAACCACCTTGATCAAATATTTCAACCAGCTTGAACTCCTTGGTGGGTGAGTCCTCAATCGCCGCCATAAGTCGGAGTTTGGGAGTGCCGATCCGCTTCAAAGCTTCCAGATCGACTCATGATGCACTTTCCAACAATATCCATCAACACTCATATTTCATTTTTTAGATGCCACTTATGCAGAGTTGCCTCAAACTTAACAGATTCTCAAGAATCCCATCAAGATACTCTTGCTCCCGCCCCAACATATATAATGAGGATCATTTCCCTATCGCACAACTCAAAAACATCGTTTAAATGCTTAGGGACAATATAAAGCTCTTTAACAAAATCCACATACTTCATTGATTGTTCAAGATGTGAAATGTAAATCTTGGACTCTATACAATCATCCTCATCTATTTCCAAATTAGCGACAAAATCTATTACCTCACGAGTATACTCCGCCTCCCGGTTTATTCGCGATGAGAGGTTCGCTAATTTGCTAATCGGATTAAATGGGAGCCTCTTCTTCGTGCTTGGCATTTGAAGTACTTTTTCCAAATAAAACCACGATTCATACCATGGCTTATTTGTTTTCGCCAATCTTTTGAATATGGTAGGAGCCATTTGAGATTTGAAGATTTAGGGTTTTGAAGCTTTTCTGGATAAAAAGGGATTTATTTGCAGAGGTTTTTTTTTTTGGGAACGAAGGGTTTAATAAAATTTGGCTTGAATGACTTTCAAAGGAATATATAGTTCGAGATCGTGGGAAGTCTTACCGGTTTGGTGAAAAGCAACGGTTAAGATTAATCCACGATTAATCGGGTATGCGAAAGGTCGATCTCCGAAAAGTAAGCCGCCATTTTAACCTCATTGGTGATTAAATGTAACAGAGCATTTAATGACTGTTGAACTTCTTAGGAATTTCAAAGATCCTGCCCAAAAACATTCCTCAGGTGTTTTATATTTATTGCAAATGATTACTGAGTTTCACTTAAGCAATAAATGAGTCGCATGAGTCATTACTTCCTTAGACTAATTTCCTCAATCGGGCCTTATCGAGTATTGACCTTGATAAAATATCATTATGATAATCGAAAATCGAATGGGTTCAAGATAATATCGAAGTACTCGACCTTCAAGAACTGAGTTTTCGAGACTCCGCCTCAAGATTTCCAATTTTATCCCGAAGTTTTCAAGAGAATTTCGAGAAAACTTCATGCATCCGAAAACCTTCAATTTTTAGATTTTACTCTATACACCGGATCCAACATCCCTAATTCAATCGATAGTTCTGAAATCTTGATTCACCAAAGGTTTAGTCAAGATATCTCTTTTGCTTATCAAGATGAATTTTCTCCATCTTGATGTCCTTTTTCTCGACATGATCTCCGATGAAGTGATGTCCGATATCCACATGCTTGCATCTCGGTGTGTAATACGGATTTTGTGAAATAGCAATGGCACTATTATTGTCACAAAATATTGGTACCTCATTGGCTACAACTTTATAATCCCTTAATTGTTGTCCGAGCCAAAGAATCGAAAGCACGCAGCCTTCCCTCGCGCCATGTATTCGGCTTCAAGAGATCGGGTTGCTATCGAGGTCCTGCTTTCTTCAAAACCAAGATATCACCATTTCCAAGAAATTGACAAGTTCCTCGTAGTGGACTTCCGTCAATCCTACAACCTCCATAATCAAAGATCCGAGTAACTAGTTAATTCAAGGTTATCATGGGTTTGATACCATAATCCTCTATTCATCAGGCCTTTAAGATACTTCAAGATCTTTTTTGCAAACCTCCATGTGACTAAATTTTTAGGATTAGCTTGGTATCTTGCACATATCCCAACATCAAATGTTATATGCGGCCTACTTGCTGTGAGATAGAGCAATGATCCAATGATTCCTCTATAATTAGTATGACTTACTGATTTTCCTTCAGAATCAGGATCCATCTTGTAGTTAGTATTCATAGGAATTCTAATCGCATTGCAATTTCAGACACCATACTTGGCAATCGATCCCCGTGTACTTTTACCGTTGATGAAGATTTCTTCCTTTGATTGTTTCACTTGAAGACCTAGAAAGAAATTCATCTCTCCCATCATTGACATCTCAAACTTGCCTTTCATCAGTGTTGAAAACTTTTCACATAGCTGATGGTTTGGAGATCCAAAAATGATGTCATCAATATATATCTGAACCAGTAAGATATCTTCCCCATCTTCTATCCTGAACAAAGTTCTATCAACAGCCTTTGACAAAACCATGGTCAAGAAGAAATTGAGAAAGAGTATCATACCATGCTCGGTGCTTGCTTAAGACCATACAAGGCTTTTTCGAGCCTCAGAACTTGGTCATTTGTCAAAACCAGGAGGTTGTTCTACATAAACCTCTTCCTTAAGCACACCGTTCAGAAATGCACTTTTCACATCCATTTGATAGACTGTGAACTTCATGTGGGCAGCATATGCAAGAAAACAATTTGATGGCTTCTAGTCTTGCAACGGTGCAAAGGTTTCATCATAATCCAAGCCTTCTTCTTGGGAATAACCTTGTGCAACTAGTCTTGCCTTGTTGTTTTACAATGTTGTTGTTTTCATCTCTTTTATTCTTAAATACCCACTTGGTTCCAATGACATTGTGCCTTTCAGTTCATCTACTAGCTCCCATACTTCATTCCTTGAGAATTGATTCAAATTTCATCTTGCATAGCAAAGAATCCAATGAGAATCTTGTAGAGCTTCACCAATCTCAAGAGGGCTCTTTTCCCGATAGGAAGCAAAGATAATAGTGCACTCTCACCATGGAACCTTCTTGGTTTGACACCTTCAGTTAGATCACCCACAACCCGACTTGTAGGATAACTATCTAACCATCTTCTTCTAGATGTCCCCCTTCAACAAAGATCCTCAACATTTGAAATGTTAGGTTCAGCTTAATTCAATAAACTCGTGGAACAAAGAAAAAAGGAGAAAAGGAATCATCTTCCTCAGGGAAATTTATTCGTAACATTGTCAAAGACATTTGTTCCCCTTTTGTTGATAGATTCAGAATTTGCCTCACCGTGACCACATCTTCATTGGCATCACATACCGAAGTCCGAATCGTGTCTGCTCAGATTGGTCACCTTCAAGCAGTGTTGGTTTTCCTTCGCTGAAGACTTTCCATCCCGAGTCTCACCATCCCGAAGTTCCATCCTCGAACTTTCTTTATCTCGAGTCCGAGTCACTCCAATCATAGATGGTGACCGACTTCTTCTTTTCGTGTTCAAATGGATGTTTTGTCATTCTTTTCTGTGCTTAACCGTGATTCTCTTGGTCGGGCTTTTTCAAGATCATGTTCCTCGCTTTTTTCCGAACACAAGTAGATTCATCAAAAAACAACATGAGGTGTTTCCTCCACAATAAGAGTCCTACAGCTTGTAAACTCGAAAGTTTTTTATCGATTTCGTAATATCCTAAAAATATTCCTTCATCGGGCTTTTACTATCAAATGTTTTCAACTCGATCTTTACCATTATTGTGTATGAAACACTTGCAACCAAACACACCTAAATAAAAAAAACAAGAGGCTTCCTTTCATTCCAAAGCTCATAGGGTGTTTTGCCTTGACTCTTGGTCAAGATGGATCTGTTTCCGAGAATAGCATGCAAAGGTTGTTGACTTCAAATTTCAAAAATCTTTTAGGAATATCAAATTTATCATTGTCCTTGCAGCCTTCTTTTCGTAGTCTTGTTCCTTCTTTCAAAGAACACCATTTTGTTGAGGGTCCTTGTAAATGATGTTTCATGAAAAATTCCATTTTTCACGCACAATAATCGATATAATATGGTTTATAAATTCGGTTCCCTTTGTCGATCCGATTTTGACCACACTCCGATTTTTTTTCTCAATATCGAGCCTTTTCAAGAATTCAGCAAACTTTTATCTTAGTCTCTTTTCATGAGTAAGAATATGACCTAAGTATATCTTGAGTAGTCATCAACTACTACTAGTGTATATTTCCCGCCATTGGTGCTCATCGGTGTTATTGGACCAAAAGATCCATATGCAACAAATCAAGTATTCTTTCAAGAGAAACATCTACTTTGCTTTTAAATGATACTCTAATTTGTTTTCCGCACGCACGATCACAAATATGTTCTTCATCAACACTTCATTAGGCAACCCTCTCACAAGAGCTAATCTTGCAAGTTTATTCAGTGGTTTTGAAATTGTGTGATTCATTCTTTTTATGCCATAAACCAATCGGTATCTCGTTGAACTTTTAACAACCAAACATGTATCTTTAGGAGTTGAACTCCAATCAAAGAAGATACACATTTCTTTTCTAGTACCACCAAGAATATTTTTCGTGAGATATCATCTTTCACATAACATAAGTTCTTAGAGAACTCAACATTAAAACCCTTATCACAGTAATGGCTTATTGAAAGCAAGTTATGCTTCAATCCAGATACATATGAAACACCATGGATATGAAACGAAAGTCGATTTCCAAAGTTCCATATCCTTCAATCTCTCCCTCGAGTTATCTCCAAAAGTGATCCGAGGGCCTCTTTGTTCAACATAGTCATCGAGTATCTTCTTGAATCTGTCATATATGTCTTGAGCATCCTTCGCCAAGATACCATACTGGCCAGGGCTTTTTCATCTCTCTCGCCATCAGTAGCATGTGATCTTTAATCACCAAGGCCCTTGTTTTCCTCCCCGAAAAAACAGATCAATTCTTAGGTACCCAATTTGTGTAGGGTCCTACAAGGTTAGTCAGACTCTTTCGAATCCAAATCCTCGACAACTCTAATCACTTTAGAGTGGCCGATCCGTCTTCCATAAACATCTACATACACATTTACTACTTTGGGTGCCTTAGCAGTTTCAGTGTATGATTGCTATTTTTAGCATGAACATGAGCTTTTGAATTTTTCTTTGGTTCAGGCCTTTTGTTCATTTGCTTTGGCTTCAGGCAAAACGGGTCTGGAATATTTGTTGACTCGGTTCAGTAACCTTTACCCTTAGGCAAGTGGGGTTCAGTTCTCTCATCGAAATTGGGGTCTTTCAAGATATCGAGGACTTGGTCTCTTCAATTGAGAATGTCTCTCGAAAGTGTTTTCTTCTTCAAGATTCCTCCGATGGTTCAAAGTGTAGATCCTTTCAGTTTGAATTTTAGTATGAGGCTTCAAGTATTTGCTCGAAATTTTCCAATCGAGGGCTCAGTTTTCTAGCCTTCACCGAGGTTTGGGCTTTCTTACGGATCATTCGGTTTTTATCGAACCATAGGTCCTTTTCCCTTGTCTATAACCTTGGGCATTTCTTCAGCTTTGAAGTGTAGGTGCCTTGGTTTTACAAAGATTGTCTTCTTGCTACTTGATGCAAAGATTTAGATGACCTTGTGAGGTTCCCCCGAATGTATCCCAATCCAGATTTTTATAGTGACAAATCTCCGTAACTCAATTTCATCTATTACTTTAGATGCAGATTCAATAGAGTTAGCTTCTTTCAGGCACTATCCTCACATTTCAGAGAGTTTCATGCTTCTCGAGAGGTCATTGAACTTAGTTTCGATCATTTGAATCTCTTCAAAGGGATTTTCTAGCTTTTCGCTTAGGGTCACTATCAACTTCTCTTTCTCTCGAGAGTTGTACTTTCTTTAACATCCATTCATTAGTAGCTCCCATTAATTGAGAAGTGATTTCAGATTACAGAGTCTTTCCACTTAAGATTTTCACTTTTTTCTTTATTATTCGCTCTTGAGTTTCATTTAACAGTTCTTGTAAAATAAAGATAGTCCTTCATTAGAATCTCAAAAAGAATCCATCAGTCAAAATGATTGTTTAAAGTGGAACTTGATAACTCTTGTGCTAGTGTAGGAGCAACAACAGAGAAAGAAGAGTTTACCTCCTCAATAGCCATTAGACCGAGGTCATCACTTTCACCGGTTCGAGAAGATTTCATCCCAAGAGCTAGATCCTTCCTCGTAATGTTCTTCTTCGCAACCATGGCCTTTTTTTGTTAGAGAACTTCTTGTCTCTTTTTTTTGTCTTTTCTTCTCTCCTTAAGACTCGTGTCGATAATCATACCGAAGTGACCTTTCTTTTTGGCAATTGTAGATCTGTTGGCATCATCATCCCGACGCTTTCTTCTTTCGACTTGGAGTCCTTCCTTTTGGATGAAGATCCCTCGCCTTTCGTGTCCTTCTTCTTCTCGCTTGATTTGTCCTCAGGTTTCTTTTCCGCACTGTGGATTCTTGTAATAGTTTTTGTATTTTCCATATCGATTATTAAGTTTTTTCAAACTTCCTTGCCATCAATGCTAGCTTATCCTCAAGCTCATCCTGATTCTTAGCAAGGGAGTTCTCAGACTCTCTAGTTTTACAGGTTTTATCCTTGGCCTTAAAAGCCACATTCTTACTAGATGATGAATCATCTTTGCTGTCAGCCTTTTTAGATTTCTTATCAATTACGAACTCAAAGGCCTTCAGCTCAGAGAAGACTTGTTGATATGGCATTGAATTAATGTTTTTGGTATTTTCAATCACCACTGGATGTATATCCCATTTCTTAGAAAGACCTCTAAGAATTTTCAATGCAACTTCTCTCTGTGGATATTTCTTACCAAGTTCATTTAGATCATTCATAATGCTAGTGAATCTGACTTCCAATTTGTCTATTGATTCACCTTCATCCATTTCAAAACAATCAAACTTTCCAATTGCAACTGAAAGTTTGTTTTCCTTGATATGATTTGTGCCTTGGCACATTACAGCTAGTGTATCCCAAATTTCTTTTTGCAAAGATTACAGTTGAGAGATCATTCCCATCACACCATCATCAATCAATCAGATCAGATAGTGTGTCTTTAGCAATATAGTCTAGATTGACTAACTTCCTCTCCTCAAGAGTCGGGCTTGGTCATCGACTTAGGAAATTCTATTTCGGGATCATTTTTCTCATTTTCGCTCCTGGGATTCACCACAGTAAATTAGAATGGCCCTTCAGAGACCACTCTCCACATACATTCATGTTTTGAATACAGGTGAGCCTGCATTCTTAGTCTCCATAAATCATAGTTCTCCACTGAGAACATGGGAAGTTTCTTAGAAGACATTTTATCTGAGTCTTTTAAGAATTCAAAGAAATATGATCGGGTTCTCAGATAGACCACAAGTATTTTAGCAAATAAAACTTTGGTTAACAAAGCAGTGGTCAAGTTGAACCATTCGATACCACTTGTTGGTCCCGGTCCAACGAGTCTTACACGGTATGGGGGAATACACGTGTTCAAGTGTTTTTAAAACTTTTTTTTATCGAGGTCGCTTTTTGGGTCAGTTGTTCTCGATGATTTAGTCCCGAGAAGCACAAATCGCTTTGAGTCAAAGTCTCATCGAGACAATTGATCCCGAAGCCGCTTTCAGATACCTTTCGATAATCCCAACCGAGTCCCGAAGTTTTCAGAGATCCCGAGTTGCTTGGATCGATAACTAACTTATCGAACCCTCGTAAGAGTAAGTTTAGTCTTTGGTAACTATCCGTTTCTAGCTACTCGATGTGCGGAATGGTTGGCCCTTAGTTTATACTGCGTTTTAAGCTTTTGTTAAAAAAACCTTCCTTTAATGAAATAGTGATTAGGCTGTGATTCAATTATATGCAACTTTCAGTGGATTGATTCCAACTGAAATATCAGTGAAAATATGCTTTCAAAACAAGGTAATGCAACAGATAAAACAAGCAAATCAGAAAGCAAAGAACACAAAGAAATTATAGTGGTTCGTAGACTCAAGCTCCTACGCCCACTCTCCCCGATCTCTTCAGAGAAATTCACTAATCACTTCCTAAGGCTTTTCTAACTACCTCTCAGAGTTAACTAACCTTTCTAATTTTGAGCTTTTCGACTACCTCCGTAGTTTACTAACTCAAAACTCACACAAGCTTTTTGGCTCATCCAAGATAGATTACTCACTTCTTCTCTAGAGCTTTTTCGACTACCTCAATGTAGTTTACTAACTCTTTATAATTCCAATCTCACCAACAATCACACTCAAACTACCTTACAAAGGGTTTGGGGTTTTTTGGTTGGTTTCAACTAGGATGAGATATCCTTTACAATAAAGAACAATGCAAAGGTTAGGATATCTCGACTAAGCTTTGGATATATCTTATGAAGCTAGGCTTAGTGGAATGAGCTCTCTTCGATTTAAAGCACTTGGGAAATTCTTGGTTTTTCGAGTGCTTCAACTTGCAATAATAAGTTTGAGCTCTTGAGTTGCTTACAAATTTCCCGTAACCTTACAATGTAGAAGGTCACAAGTATTTATAGGCATACACCAAGGTCACTCTTGAAAAACTATCCGTTGGAGAGATAGCTTCGTGAGTTTCCTCTTATGGTGTGTGAGAAATGACTATATTTAGGGTTTGACACTCCCTAACACGTTTTAGGCAATAGCCTTTCATGTAGCCGGTCTTCACTTTTTGCAGTCTGGAACTTAGTACTTCTGACATCTTTTCAGTGACCTGTCGTTGTCAGTGTCAGTATGGTACAGTGTTGTCTTCCTCTTTTTGACTTTTGTCTCCAGTTAAAGGTAGACAACTCAACGGCTCTTTTGGTTACAATCTCTGAGTGATATAACCTTAACAACACTTTGTCTTAGTTCTTTTTATGCGCATTTGAATGTCTTGGGCAAACGTATCGTATTTTTCTAAGGAATCGCGATCTTCTCGTGATTGCATCCTTGATGATAGAAACCCCGATTGCCTCGGAACATTCAAAGTTTTATATCGAGCATTCAAAAGACATTACCGGAGTCTTGATAATTATTGTGCCTTCGATTTTCTTGATCTTGATCTTGGTCTTTGTCTTCAAAGTCTTACGAGTCTTGTGGTCTTCTCGAGTCTTTACAGATATATTGACCGATATCTTGAGTCTTCATCTTCAGTCTTGATTCCTCGGTTTCATCTTTGAGTCTTGATATCTCGGTTTCATCTTGAGTCTTGATACCTCGATTTCATATCGAAGTCTTGATATCTCGGCCACACCGAAGTCTTCCAGATCTCGCCACAATCGAGTGTTTCATTTTTGTTTCATACTGAAACTTCAGAAACTTCAGTTTCATACTGAAACTTTGGTTTCTTCATAAACTTACTGAGTTCTTCAGAATCTTCAGATCCTAACCTGATCTATATCTGCTGACTATACATTTTGCAGATTTTATCCTGAATACTCTAAAACTGAATCCTGACTCAACTATCAAGATTATCCTGAACATGTCAAACTCAGGGGTTTTGGGATCTAATCAAAATCATATATTTATTAAATTCATCTCCCAACAAGTAATCATCAACTACCACAAGTGTGTATTTTCTACCATTAGTGCTCACAGGTGTTATTGGACCAAAGAGATCCATATGTAACAGTTGTAGTATTCTATCAGTAGAAACATCTACTTTTCTTTTGAAAGATGCTCTTATTTGTTTTCCTTTCTGACAAGCATCACATACATGATCTTTATTGAACATTTCATTGGGTAACCCCTTACAAGTGCTAATCTCGCAAGTTTGTTTAGGGTTTGGAAGTTTAAGTGATTCATTCTTTTGTGCCACAATCAACTGGTATCAGTGGAACTTTTTGCAACCAAACATGTATCTTTAGGAGTTGAACTCCAATCAGCAAGATACACATTTCCTTTTCTAGTAATAACAAGAAAATTTTTGTGAAGTATTGTCTTTTTACATAACATAAGTTCTTTGAGAACTCAACATCAATCCTTTGTCACAGAATTGATCGATAGAAAGCAAGTTATGCTTTAGACTGCATACATATGAAACACCATGGATATGAACATAGTCAACTTCAAGAGTTCCATATCCTTTGATTTGTCCTTTTGAATTGTCTCCAAATGTGATCTCGAGGGCCTTTTTTTGCTCAACATAGTCGGTGATTAGTTGCTTATATCCCGTCATATGTCTTGAACATCCACCGCCCGAGATACCATACAAATAGAGCCAATTCATTTCCACTCATCGATTGCTATGTTGTTTTCATTATTTCAAAGTGCCCTTTTCCTTCAATTAAAAAATAGATCACTTCTTAGGTACCCATTTGGTGTAGGGTCCTACCAAAGTTAGTCAGATTTTTTAGAACCCAAATCGCCTAACAACCTGTAATTACTTTTAGAGTGGCTGATTTGTCTCCCATAAACATCTACATACACATTCACCACCCTAGAAGCCTTGGCAAGATCTTGTGCACGAAGTATCAACCTTAGCATGAACATGAGCCTTAGAGTTCTTCTTAGGTTCAGCCTTTTGTTCAAGTGCCTTAGCTTTGGTGCGGTTGGTCTCTGTCTCTCACGACTTGGGTTCGTGAAACCTTTACTCTTAGACAAGTGGGGTTTAGGTTGCCTCTTTGATCAAATTGGGGTCTTTCATTAATCTTAGGACTTGGGTTTTTAGGTTGAGAATATCTCTGGCTGAAGTGTTTCTCTTCGAAAAATTCCTCCGATGGTTCTGCAGATCTCTTCAGTTGGTATTCTTAGCCTCGAGGCTTTGAAGTATCGGGCTCGAAAAATTTCCTACCGAAAGTGTTCAGTTTTCTAGCCTTTTCCCGAGGTTTGAGCTTTCTTCCCCAACCTTCGCTTTTTTCTCAAACCATAGGTCCTTTACTCTTGTCTAAAACTCGGGCGCTTCTTCAAGAAGAAGATTAGATGCCACCGGTTTAACAAAGACAGCCTTTGGTGCTACTAGAAGCAAAGATTCTTAAGACCTTGTGAGGTTCCCTCGAATGTATTCCAATCGGCTTTTTAGAGTTGTTGTGTCTTTGATAACTCAATTTCATCTATAACTTTAGATGCGTAATTCAATAGAGCTAACTTTCTCTGCAAGACTATCCTCACATTTCTTTAGAGTTTCATGCTTCTCAAAGAGGTCATTGAACTCGATTCGATAAAAGTCAATCTCTTTAGTGGATTTTTCTAATTTTCCATTCGGGATCTCTATCACCTTCTCCTTTTTCGAGAGTTGTACTTTTCGTAACATCCATTCATCAAGAGTTCCCAACAATTGAGAAGTGATCTCAAGATTTTTAGAGTCTTTCCACTTTGATTCTCGTGATGGGTTCCTTGTTCTCGCTCTTGAGTTTCAAAGTGAGTAGTTCTTGTAACACAAAATAGTCCTTCATAAGATTCTCAAACGAATCCATCAGTCAAAGTTATCACATATTGAACTTGAGAACTCATGTGTTTGTGTAGGAGCAACAAAGAGATAGAAGAATTTACCTCCTCCACATCCATAAGACGTGACATCATCACCATCATCGTTCGAGAAAAATTTCATCCGAGGAACTGGAACCTTCTTCGTAATGTTCTTCCTCTTTCGCAATCATAGCTTTTTCTTTGGAGATCTTCCTGTCTCTCTTGGCTTGTCTCTTTTTCTTTCTTTAGCTTTTCCGATGGGCATATTGAAAGTGACCTTTCTTCCGATAAATTGTAGCATCTGTTGGTATAATCATCCCGATCACTTTCCCCTTGGTCTTGGAGTCCTTCTTCTTGGATGAGGATCCTTGACTTTCTCGGGTCCTTCCTTTTCAACAGTATATGTCCTCGAACCGAGTCTCTCTTATATTTGTGATTCGTAATATTTTTATATTTCATATATCTGCTATTGAGTCTTTCAAACCTCCTTGCCATCAAGATAGCGATCCTCCCCGCTTTCATCCCCGATTTTTGGCAAGTGAGTTCTCGTGACTCTCTATACTTACGTGATTTCTCTTTGGCTTTGAAAGCCACATTCTTGCTAGATGAAGAATCATCTTTGTTTGTCGATTTTTAGTTTTCTTGTCAATCACAAACTCATAAGCTTTCAGTTCAGAGAAAACTTGTTGATATGGCATGGAATCAATATTTTTGGTGTTTTCAATCACCACAGCATGTATATCCCATTTCTTAGATAATCCTCTAAGAATTTTCAGTGCCACTTCTCTCTGTGGGTATCTTTTCCCAAGAGCACTCAGATCATTCATGATGCTAGTGAATCTGACCTCAAGTTTGTCAATGGATTCACTATCTTCCATTTCAAAGCTATCAAACTTTCCAATAGCAACATAAAGTTTGTTTTCCTTAATATGATCTGTGCCTTGACACATAACAACAAGTGTGTCCCATATTTCTTTTGCAGTTTCAGAGTGAGAAATCATCCCCATAACACCATCATCAATAGTGATATACAAAGTATCTTTAGCAATGTAGTCCAGATTGACTAACTTTCTCTCATCAGGAGTAAGTTGATCATCAGGCTGGAAATTCATCTCTGGGATCATTCCTCTCAGTATCAGTGATTCTGGGATTCACAACAGTAAATTTGAATGGTCCTTCAGAAACCACTCTCCACATTCTTTCATGTTTTGAATACAGATGAGCCTGCATTCTCAATCTCCATAGGTCATAGCTCTCAACAGAGAACATAGGAAGTTTCTTAGAAGGCATGATGACTGAGCCTTGTAAGATATCAGCAAACAGATCTATTCAGTAGACCACCAAAGTCTTTCAGCAAAATAGACTATGGCTACCAAAGCAAGAGGTCAAAATGAACCTTCGCTTCCGATACCACTTGTTGGTCCCGGTGTTAACGAGTCTCACACGTGTATGGGGGGAATACACGTGTTCAATTGATTTTTAAAACTTTTCTTTCACTGAGGTCGATGGGTCAGTTATCCTGATGATTTTGCCCTGAGAAGCACGGATTGCCCTGAGTCAAAGTCTAATTGAGACAATGATCCTGGAGCCGCTTTGAAGCTTCAGATTAGCCCAACTGAGCCTGAGTTTATCAGAGATCCTGAGGCGCTTGGATCAGATAATTATCTTACTGAACCCTCAGTAGAGTTAGTTCAGTTTGGTAACTATTTGTTCTAGCTACTCAAGTGTGCGGAATGGTTGGCCCTAAGTTTATACTCGTTTTAGCTTTGCTAAAAATCTTCCCTTCAATAAAAACATGTTGATTAAGGCCGTGGATCAATTTGATGCAAGTTCAGTGGATTGGTTCCAACTGAATATCAGTGAACTATGCTTTTAGTGAAAAACATGCAACAGATAATAATGTAGTACAGAAAGCAAAACAACACAACAATTATAGTTGTTCAGAGACTCAAGCTCCTACGTCCACTCTCTCTGATCTTCAGAGAAATTCCTTAACCACTTCCTAAAGCTTTTAGGCTAACTCACTGTAGCTTACTCACTTTTCTACCTTGAGTTTTCTGGCTGACTCACTGCAGCTTACTAACTTAAACACACACAAGTGTTCAGACTACCACAAGTAGCTTACTAACTTCTTCTCTAGAGTTTTCTGGCTAACTCATTGTAGCTTACTAACTCTTTACAACTCTAACTTACCAACAAAACACACACAAACTACCTTAACAAAGGGTTTGGATTTTGGGTTGGTTTCCAACTGGGGTGAGATATCCTTTACAATAAGAACTAATGCAAAGGCTAGGATATCTCTTCTAAGCTTTGGATATATCTATCACTCTAGGCTTATAATAGTGAGATCTCTCCAATGTGAAACACTTAGGAAATTCTAGGGTTTTTCGAGTGCTTCAATTTGCAATAATACGAATGAGCTCTTGAGTTGCTTTGAAATTTCCCGTAACCTCTCAATGTAAAGGGTCACTGGTATTTATAGGCAACTTCACCAAGGTCACTCTTTGAAAATTATCCGTTGGAAGAGATAGCTTTATGAGTTTCCTCTTCTGGTGTTTGATGAACGACTATATTTAATGTTTGAACACTCCATTGCATGTTTTAGGAAATATGTAGTCATGTAGCCAATCACCAATTTTTGCAGTCTGGAACTTAGTACTACTGACATGATTCATGGTCCTGTCTCTTTCAGTGTCAGTAAAGTACAGTGTTGTCTTCCTCTGATTGGTTCTTGGCTTCAGTGAATGTAGACAAACAAAACGGCTCTTTTTGGTCAATCTCTCTGAATGAGACAACCTTAAACAATACTTAGACTTAGTTCCTTTTGTCTGCATATGAATGTTTTGGGCAATATCTACTTTTCTGAATATTTGCATTTTTCTCAGTTTTTGTAGTCTCCAGATAGATTATATTCAGTGCCTCTGAACATTCAGGTTATACTGAGTATTCAGTATCTTACTGAGTCTTCAGTATCTACTAGGTCTTCAGTATCTTCTGAGTCTTCAGTGTCTTCAGTGACATATTGAGTCTTCAGTGTCTTCAGTGACATACTGAGTCTTTAGTGTCTTCAGCAACTTACTGAGTTTTCATTATCTTCAGCAACTTACTGAGTCTTCAGTGTCTTCAAAATCTAACATGATCTATATCTGCTGACTATACATGGTGCAGATAACTTCCTGAACAATCTATACTAAAACCTGACTCAGTCTATCAAGATTATCCTGAACATGTCATACTCGGGGTTTTTGGGATCTAATCAAAACTTCTTTATTAAATTCATCTCTCAACACAAAGCAGAAAGCAAAAACAATACAACAAGTTATAGTGGTTCAGAGGCTCAAGCTCCTACGCCCACTCTCTCTGATCTTCAGAGAAATTCCTTAACACACTACTTCTACTACCTCAAGCTTTCAGACTGAATTCAGTAGCTTACTAACTTTAAACTACGAGTTTTCAGGCTGAACTACTGCAGCTTACTAACTCAACACACACAAGCGTTCAGACTGAACAATCAGCTTACTAACTTCTCCTCTAGAGTCTTCAGATTGAACACAGCAGCTTACTAACTCTTTACAACTCTCTCACTTCCAACTACTACACACACAAACTTCCTAATCAAAGGGTTTGAGTTTGGTTGGTTTCCAACTAAGGTGAGATATCCTTTTACAATCAGAACACAAGTAAAAGGCTAGGATATCTCGAACTAATCTTTGGATAAGATCTTAAATCTAGGCTTAGTAAATGAGCTCTCTTCAAAGATGAAACACTTGGGAAATTCTAAGGGTTTAGAGTGCTTCACAAGAATGCTTGAATACTAATGAGCTCTGGAGTTGCTTTGATTTCCCGTAACCTTGAAGTGTTCAAGGCTTCTGGTATTTATAGGCAACTCTCAAGAAGGCTTCGGGTTTCTTCTTTGAGTATATGGTGAACGACTTCATTAGGGTTTGAACGAGCCCTTGCATGCTTTAGGAAATATTCAGACAAGCAGCCAATTACCAAATTCTGTGAACAAGACAAATATCTATGATGACATTTTTCAGGAAATGTCGCCAAATGTCGATAAAATACGTTGTTGTCACCTCCTCATTGGTCGACATCTTCCTTTGAACAGAGATGACAAAAATGTCTCTTTTTGTCAACCAATACTGAGTTGATACTTTCCTTAGTGTTCACGAATATATAACATTCTCTTTGCATGTACTCAGAATGAACAAACACTATTTAACTTGGAGTGACTTGTTCAGGTTCTGTTGATTCAGTACATAAGAGTCTTCAGGATCTTCTGATCTTCAGGTTCTTCTGATCTTCAGATTCTTCTGATCTTCAGGTTCTTCTGATCTTCAGGTTCTTCAAGTCTACATGTTTTCGTAAGGTTTCGAGGATATATCGATCCTTCAAGATGGTTTAGGTCTTCAAGATAGTTTGATCTTCGTGATACCGATCTACAGATAAAAACATTGAAACCTATTCTAACTTCGAACTATGTCTCACGACTATACATGGTGCGATCATCCTGATAATTTAAAACCTGATCCTATACTATCAAGATCGTCCTGAAACATGTCATACTCGGGGGTTTTGGGATCTAATCAAAATCTTTATTAAATTCATCTCCTAACAACTTACAATTATGGCTTCCATCTCAGCATACGTGGAAGCTTTATCAGGAAAATTATTCACGAAGTTTCCATGTCGTTGGGAGGCGTCCATTTTTATGGTACTGACAATTTTGTATAGTTTTGTTAATTACTATTAATTATTATGATAAAGTAATAAAAATATCGATTTGTGGTGGTGCAAAAACTACTTACAAAGTCATACGGAAAATCAATCGCTCCTTTTGATCCTCCATGATGCGTAGATTTTTTGGAGGCCCGGTTTTTGCGGCACTGATCGCTTTTAGCTATGACTTTAGGTCGGATCCAGTAATCTTTCAATGCCCTCTACACATCATCATCCCATGGGGGCACCTTTCACTTCTTATGGGGTATCGTCTTCCAGTTATTGAGAAGATCAACATACCGGATGCTAGACCTCCGCATAAACAGATCTTTGATCTGTCTTGTGTCCTTTTGTCTTTGATCCCAAGTGACATCCCTCTAATATTTTGAAACGTTGACAGATTGTGTATTTTTGAAAAACGTCAATTGTGAGTGTACAATTCCATGTGCTGGAAAAATTAGTAAATCCACAAAGGTGGTGCAACAAAGTTTATTTTCCTTTTGTTAATTATTCGCGAGCATCCTACCACCGGATTGTCGAGCAAGGATTAAGGGAATACTTGGGAAGGTTTTTCTGGTGTGTCTAATCAACGAGACCATTGTCATTCCAAGAGGTACGTTCACGTTAACTCGTAGTAATTCCACATGCGTAGGATTTACGTGAACTGTTTATATGCATGATTTGTTGTTGAATTATTATTTGAATTAATATAGGATTAATTCATGCTAGTAATAATTGTTAGAATTAAATTTGTATTTAAATATTCATCCCGAATAGATCCGTGCAAATAATTCCCTAACAATTTTATGGAGAAACTAGGTTTTCTTGTTGTAGTAAATAATGAATCACGGGACCTCATATATATAGGGATAGATTAGCTTATATCTTAAGCAAATCTTTATTAGGAAGATAATTCCTAATCTTGAAAACCATATCTCAAAGATAGTTTTTCCCTACAGATATTTTCCTACAATAATATTCCATAATATTATTTTGGGATTCTTATTTAATTAAATCTAATGTAATTAAATAATAATAATAATTAATTCCAAATTAATATATTATTAATTCTCCATAAATTAAATATTAAAATCCAATTTAATACTTAATCAACCAACTCTAATCCGTATACGGGAGTTACTTGTTGTGTGACCCATAGGCCCTCATATATCGAGCGATTAGTCAAACTAATGGTCTTAATTGAACCCTAGACAATAAATCAGACATTCTCAATATATGAGGTATGTTGCGAGAAACGTGCAACTACCTGTAACTATAACATGGGCTATTGTGATTTAGTTCTTTCATTCACGAATACTCGATTAGCCTTGAACATGATGAAGTGCCTATTCAAATAGCTTAATCGATTTATCTCAAATCACTAATTGATCATTCATGTCACCCTTGGTCACAAAGTCCAAGGAGACGTGCATTGGCCAATGACTTTGATCTAATTATGACAAGAAGATGAGTATTCTCTCTAAATCCACTTTGAGGAATGAATCCTTTTCTTGGCTCAACTACCACGAACATGCATTTCGTGATGAACCCAATCCAAGCCATATCTACCCATGGAAGAGTGTAAGCGTCGGTCATGGTCAAAGTTCATCACTCCACACATGTCGTGCGTATTGACCTCAAGTCAAAGGAGTATCGCATCTCTCCCACTAACTGAGACACCCGTAGACACATATAGTGGAACTACATCAAACGGTTGCTCGGATGGGTATACCAATACCCTCTAAGGTATTTGTGCATCCATCATGAGATACCTAGTATCTCGTAGTAAGTGAGATCTTACTACACTCTCTAAGAGTATGATACAAATCGCACACCGATCTCCATTGTATCATCGATATCTCATTCTCGATGATCCTTGATCGGGGCTATTTGAGAATCATGCTTAAGTCATCTGAGTTCTCACGTACTCAATGACAGCAGTGATTCAAGGGAACACAGATAAGAACAAATGCAAACAATCAAACATAATATTCTAATAAGTGTAATGTCATACATTTAATATTAAATAAACAATAATATTAAACCAACACTGAATATTATCTTAGTATTATGTCCATACAAAGGATTGTTTCTAGGACACTAACACTAACAAGGTACACGTCTACTCTTAATAGTGATTGATCTTGACTTTTATTTATCGTTATTGTGGAACATAAACATACTATAAATTATCTCATTTGAAACTGAATCGACTATGTTTGATCTGAAGTGGTCAAGGTCAATGATGAGGTCCTTTCAGAAATGATTCTTGCATCGTGAACATGACTACCAACTTTGTTTAGATTAAATCTTTTGTTACGACTTATGACTCGTGTAGGTTGATGATATTTGATTTAATTGTTGTTTTGTTGCTTATGGGATGAATTTCTTAATATTAATACATTTGTTCAACTACTCTTGATATTATTACATGTGTTATATATAATTGTTATAAATTTTTTGATATTATTACATATATTATATATAATTAAATAAAGACGGAACCCCAATTTTTAGCCAATTCTATTTTAAAAAGTTCTTTTTTGTCAATGATTTTAATTTTATTCTTTTCTATCCAGGAGAATTTTTTTTTTACCAACTATACCCTCATCACTCTTTTTGAAAAAGACCAGTTTTTAATAGTGGTACGAGGTTAAATAAAATGTGGTACATGGTGAATTAATGGTGGTACGAGCTTCAATAAAGTGTGGTACGGGTGGAAAAATGGTGGTACGAGGTGAATTAATGGTGGTACGAGCTTAAATAAAATGTGGTACGTGGTGAATTAATGGTGGTACGAGCTTCAATAAAGTGTGGTACGAGGTGAATTATTGGTGATACGAGCTTAAATAGAATATGGTACGAGGTGAATTAATGGTGGTATGATCTCAATAGTGTGTGGTACGGGGTAAATTAATGATGACACACCCTTAATAAAGTGTGGTACAGGGTGAATTAATAATAGTACGAGTTTAATAAAATATGGTGTGGGATGAATTAATGTTTGAATATGGTGTAGTATAAGAGTGTTGATTAGACTAGGGAGAGAGAAAGTTGTTCTAATTTTTAGGAGAAAAGACCATTGATATTTTTTTAAGAAGTCATCTGTTTTATTTCTATTTTATTTAATTCTTTTAGTTAATTAAATAAGGGTCTAAATAATAATTCTCTTGGCTAGAAAAGAACAAATTAAAATTTAATGACATAAAAGAATATTTACTTTTACATTGGGCTATTTATAATTGTTGGGATATTTTAGTTTTGATAAATTATGCCAAAACATTATCAACTTGTGTTTTTGAAGCTAATCTACAGATAACAAGTTAACGGGGAACGAGAGAACAAATTGAGGGGGAACTCACGAAATCGAAGAAGATGATCGAGATCGATGAGGCCAGTATTTAGACCGGTCGAGATCAGATGAGTAAGATGAGTTCCGAAGTTAACTGACGTGATCGAGATCAGATATGAAGAGGAGCAGATGAGACTTATCGAGATCAGACATGATTGAGATCAGATATGATAATCTGATATGCTAACCTGATGTACTGACCTGATGCTATCCTGAGATGCTGAACTGAAGATGTGTTGATCTGATCGGTCGAGCCGATCGATCAGCAAGAAGAAATCGATAGCTTCGAGTCAAGTGACCTGAGGGTCAGGATGTCTGAATTCAGAAGAGATGAACCTCAAGAAGCTTCGAAAGTGTTAGTATACCGACGTATAAGGTCCGGCCAAGAGAAGTTCATCAATCAAGAAACCTCGAGACTCGAGATAACTCGAAGGCTCAAATAGCTCGATAACTCAAGGCTCGAGATAGCTCGGGGATAACTCAAGGCTCGAGATAGAATCAAGATCCCGAGAGAAGATAGCAAGAATATAAATTAGAATTAGCTGACGTGGACCATTGAGAGGAAGACGACAAGCCTGAAAAAGCTGCAAAAGCTACAGAATAGTATGGATTTGAATGTGACTCCATCCAACGGTAACATTCAAATCCACACTATAAATACAAGTTCTTCCTTCATTCTAAAGGTGTGGAAGTGTGGAGAATGTGGCAAACAATGCTACAGAGCTAAGAAGACATACACTCAAGCATTCCCACCATAGAACACAGAGCAAGAAATACACGCATATATTCAAGAGTGTTCTACCCTAGATCTAAGCACAAATGTAATATCCTAAGCTTAGAGAGATTTTTCCATCCTTAGCATTGAGGCTAAACAAATGTAAAGAAAAATCTCAACCTAGTTGGAAACCAAACAAATCTTTACCCAAACTCAAAGTTAGGTTAAGTTTGTTACCGCATGATTTCAGACTAGGGATTCTAGTTTCTGATTTCTGGGATCGGTTGAGTGTGAACTCGGTAAACATCTAGCAATCCCGAAAGGGAGGGTAGGCAATCTCGAGAGGGAAATAAGTCCCGTTTGAGTGTGAACTCGGTAAACATCTAGCAATCCCGAAAGGGAGGGTAGGCAATCCCGTGAGGGAGATAAGTCCCGTTGGTTAAGTCGGTTAAGTAGGTGCCCCTGTATTAAGGGAAGAGTGGATGTAGGACGGGTTTCGTCCGAACCACTATAAAATCGTGTGTTCTTTACTGCTTTATGTTTATACTTGTCATATGCATTTGATTATAAGCAAAATAACACACATGAACTTAAAACGCAAAAAATAGGAATCACTCTGCCCTCACCCCTGTTTTATATGCATTACACAAGTCTTCCGCACGCATGGGTTTTCGACATAAATATCGGGACCGTCAATGACTCTACTCCTTAAATAAAAATAAATTGACGTATCATCGTCGTATTGTATCCTTAAATTTTGAAAATCTCTGAATCCCCGCACTTGAATCGTATCGCATCTGCACCCTGCACCCATGCCCATGCAACACGGAAACACGTATAAGTTTATGAAGGAATTATCAAAGACACACATATATATAGGTAAAAAGTAATAAATTTTAATTATAATTGAGATAATTAAGTTACTCACACAATAAAAAATTGGACCGAAATTGTAGTAGTAATTTAGTGTAAATTAAGAATGTTAAATCATGGAAGATATTAATTAAACTATGAAATGAATTAAAACAAAAATACAACATGTACAAATAATCTTAATATACATAAGAGTAAATAAGTATTCCGATGTATAATATCTATATCCATCTATATAAGTACATGGCTACTTAATTATTTTTTCTTTTGAAAACACTACTTAATTAAAATTGAAATCATAAAGATCATAATTACCAATAGGAGATATTCCCAAGTAATATAAAAAAACTGGCCATAGTAACTAATTTTACATTATTTTTGAAGAATTCTATAGCCATAATTATGGTCCGCCGTTTAAGAAATGATATGTTTAGTTGACCGTATCAATAATTGTGATATATTATATAGAATAATTAATTCAAAATTTGAAATTAAACTAAATATTTAAGATAACATAGATTATTTATTTTTTCCTTAATTATGTAGCCATAATTAATGATCAAATTTTAAATCAGATGATATTTTTTTATTTGAGGAAAGTCTTAATTAATTAGATAAGTTATGGAAGATGAATCAGATGGATAAAAAGTTTACTTAATATATTAATTGATTTGATTATTCCCATAAATCAAGGGATTGAGTTTTGATTCGGAATCTGTCACATCCCAATTTTTTGTAGGCCAAATATGCATAAATTTTATAAGAATTTGCAGCGGATAGCGGAAAATAAATAAATTTTCACTCAAAGATTCAAAGTTATCTTAAAAGATGTGACTACAATTAAATAAAAATAATTCAACCTATAAAATTGAACCTTTAACTTAACATGACTCAATATTCAAAATAAAATAAGTTGTTGCAATAGTAAAATTTAAATAAACACTTGAGGCAATCCACCGTCCCTCCACCACACTCCTTCCTTAATCTGAAAAATGTTAATGAGTTTTGGGTGAGCAAAATAACTAGCTCAGTGGGGACTCGTTTGTCAATGTTAAAAACAAATCATGTAAACAATCACTGAATATGACAACACACTGTAAATTAATTTTAGCAAGGACCCACTTGTGATCCGAGCTACTATAGAAACTGTTGAATGTCATAGACATTTATCCTGTTGCCTGTTGTTGTAGATATGGAATGTCAGATATGGAATGTCGCATTTAGACAATAATAATTCACATTCAAAGAATTTAATAAAGATAAACGTAAACTTGAATAGAAATCCCCACCTGAATTATCGATGTCATGGATGCAGTGAATGATGCAATGAAATCTCTTTGATCCTCAAATGCCTAAAATATTGTGATAACTCTTAAAATTATTCACTGAATAAAATAATAATTTTAACTAATAATTTAATATATTAAAAGTAATATCCTAAAATATACAATTGCACTAGCCGAAAAGGTTTTGAAATTCAAAATTTATTAATCCAGATTTAGAACAAACGATTGAGTCCCCCTTTTCAAATCCAAAGTTTGAAATTATGACTTAGATATTTTAGAGAATAAAACCTTTAAAAGAATTTAGAATATTTCGAACTCAATAATAGAAAATGACATTGGCTTTGGAAAAAGGTTTTTATCACCAAATCTTCTGTGCTTGCAGCCATACAAATATGTAAAGTAATAATATTTTAGCCTTCATGTTCGTTGAACCAGAAGAAATCGAAAAACTTGTGAAATAGAAGACTAACTTTCAATAAATAATAGAGAGGAAATATTACCACTTTAACAATGAGGAGAAGGTGTAGAAAACTTCTTATCCAGAGAGGAAGTGTGAGTTTACGATAAAAAATATTTTTGTGTGCGTTTTTATTTTACAAAAAGAGACCTCTATTTATAGGGAGGAAAATATATTTTCTAGTGGCATTGGGATTTGAATATTTCATGAAAATCTTGAAATTTGATTATAGTAGATAGAAATGAAAATTTAAATATATCTTGTATAAAATCTATCTATTGAATAAACTAATAATAATAGAGTGGGTCTCTTATGCACCCAAGTGTACCGTGCACTCATGCAACAGAATGACTCATTTTAAAAAAAAAATTGACCCATCCCCCTATATACTAATAGGGAGTTTTTCCTTGCTCATGTGTCAACTCCATATTGATTTAATCTATGTGTCATTCTATGAGAAGTTTGATAGACATGTCATTAAAAAAAATCACATGTGTCATTCTATTTCAGTACATCCTAAACAATATAAAATATAGATTTTTTGTCCAGGCCTCTCACGCCGTTCTTTCTGCATTCGTCGTCCCGCCGTTCCCTTCTCATCGTCTGCCTCCTGCCATGCCTTTCTCGATGTCAGTCTTTCGCAGCTCGCCTCTCAGTTCTCTCGCCGTTCTTTGAAGTTTCAATTTCTGAATCGATTTGCTTAGTTTAAACTTTATATTTTATTCCTTTTTACGTTAGAGATTCATTCACTTCCCCTTATACGTGTTTTCATTAAGTGAATAAAAAAAATGATGTTTTCATTAGACGTGTCTTGATTTAATGGTTAATTATTGTACAAACTAATTACATCTATATTAATTTATATTTTACCTTATAATACTAAATTTATATTACAATATTGTTATAATAATTTGTCATACAAAATGACATGTTAAAATTTATATTAACTAAGTTAAAAAATATATAATATTATAACTTAAAATTTTTAATTTATTTAAAATCCCGTGTAACACACGGGTTCTACACTAGTTGAATATATTAAACATGTTCAGTGGATATATGGGTAAGATTGGAACGAGTGCATGGATCTTAAATTTGTGCACCAGTTGCACATGAGACTTTATCATAATAATAATAATAATAATATTAATAATAATAATTATTATTATTATGGAGGAAAGGGACAACCCAAAATTATAACATAACACATAGCACATATAATGTTGATAATCTAAAACAATTAAAATGACGAATCTGTTTTATAACTTTTAATTAAAAAGAATAAGTTTGAATAGAAAAATAAAGATAATGGTTGAATCCTTTATTTTGAAATCGATATTCAAGGAACCATACTTTTTAGCTTGCGAAACAGACGCATGTACGTAGGAGTAGAAATTGAGGATTTCTTTGAGAAAATAATCAGAATTCAAATCTTTCGTAAATTTTGAAAAAATAAAAGAAAAGGTTAAAAAAATTATGGAATCTTTTTTTTTTTTTTTTTTTTTGATGGAAAAAGAACTCATACGCAAGAAACGCATCTATCGAGCAGGCCAACCACAGAATCCGGTGGCTCTACCCAACAATAAGGACTATCAAATAAACGACTAGTCCTAACAATGGTATGTGCTATTAGATTAGCACTCCGACAAACCCAAGCAATGGAAAATAAATCATGGTTTGCAAACACCCTCTTTCCTTCAGCGATGTAGTCGCAGAGCACTGTTCCTCCATTCCCATTCAAACTCATCGCATCAACCACTCTCTTTGAGTCCGACTCTATGACAACACGGGTGAATCCCAGATTTTCCGCCCATCTTGCCGCCTCAACCACCCCCCATGCTTCCCCCTCATCCACCTTCATTACCCCCGGTCGCACCATGGACCTGCAGCAAATAAATTCTCCCCTGTCATCATGTATTACCATTCCAATGCCCGTCTCAAGAGAGTCCTCGTAAAAACTCGCATCAACATTTACTTTCACATAACCCCAGCCAGGGGCGTGCCACTTCCGACAGCTTGCCAATCTGTTAGGTTGTTTGGAGATCGATCGCGTCGCCTGCCATTCCGCCAACAGCGTAGTCGCGGAAAACAACATCCTACTCGGGGTCCTCCTGGTGTCATTCCATATAGCCTCATTTCTCGCCTTCCATATGGTCCATGCTATCATGGCTGCCTTCTCCATCTCCCCTGTTTCTAGGTGTCACGGCAGGTTCAAAAAAAGATCCGCATATCCGTCAATCTCGTAGCAGAGTGCATCTATCTTGTGCCAGAGATTCCCCTCTTCCCAACAGTTTCTAGCATAGGGGCAATCCACTAGCAAATGCCAAATACTCTCAGGCATCTGTATACATAACGGGCAAGTTGTTTCCATTTCCGGGTACCACCTTCTAAGTTTCGTGTAGACAGCGAGACATCCCTTACACAAGCGCCAATAGAAAGCCCGGACCTTAGGTGGGACTTTGACCCTCCAAATCCCCTTCCAAGGGGAATCAACGTAACCCTGAATCCCATCCACAAGTCTCGCCGCCAGATGGTAACCAGTTTTGACAGTATATATACCATTTGTTGAATAGTGCCAAACCTGTTTGTCCTCATTGCCACAAGGAGCTGGTGTAGTTCGCATTATGCTTGCGCTATCCTTTTCAATGAAGGCCTCTGTTATCACTTCAGTATCCCAATTCCGAGTTCCTGGGACGAAAAGATCCCCCACTACCATATCTTCGAAAGTCGGCACTGCCGGAGTCGAGACAAAAAACTCGTGATCCCGGTCCACCCAGGGGTCTCCCCATACATGAATGGAGCTTCCATCACCCACCTTCCATCTGGTTCCAGCCCTCACTAAGTCTTTCGCCGTGTGAATCCCTTTCCAAATATAACTCGGATTATTTCCCAGTTGCGCGTCAAAAAAATCCGTGCCCGGAAAATATTTTGCCTTCATGATACGAGCCACCAGAGTGTGTGGATCTGATTGTAGCTTCCAGGAAAGTTTCCCTATCATTGAGACATTGAAAAGATGTAGATTCCTGAACCCCATTCCGCCCTCACTCTTATGTTGGCACAATTTCTCCCACTTCTCCCATTTCACCCCTTTTTTTGGGTCCGTGCCATGACCCCACCAAAAAGAGTTCATCAGTACGATGGAGCTCGTCAATGAGCGATGGTGGTAGGAGGAAAGTACTCATGCAATAGGCTGGGATCAACTGAGCCGCCGATTTGATGAGAATTTCTTTCCCTGCTTTCGACAATTTCTTCCCCATCCACAGATTTATCTTCTTCCATAATCGATCACGGATATATCGGAAAATCTCAGATTTCCCTCAGATCAATCAATGATGGTAGGCCTAGATACTTCCCAGTATTCAACCCTTGATTGATGCCAAACACCTCTTTCATAGTTTCCCTCGATTCAGGACTCATATTTGGACTGAAGAAAATCCCAGATTTAGCGTAATTAATAGCTTGTCCAGAGGCTCTTTCATACTGATTGAGGACCCCTTTCAATGCTAAGCATTCGGCTTCCGTAGCCCTACAAAATAGGAGGCAATCATTCGCGAATAACAAGTGCGACACTGCCGGAGCCCTTCTACTCACCCGACATCCATGAATGCCCCCCCTAGCTGTCTAACGTCTTAACAAACTTGACATCCTTTCAGCACACAATATAAAGAGATATGGTGAAAGAGGATCGCCCTGCCTCAAGCCTCTACTCGGAGTGATCGGCCCGACAATTGAGTCATTCACTAAAAAAGAATATGAAACTGTCTGCACACACAACTTCATCCAATGTATCCATCGTTCCGAGAACGACATCGCCCACAACACCCCCTCAAGGTACCGCCAATCCACCCGATCATAGGCTTTACTAATATCTATCTTGATTGCGACCTCTCCTTTCCTGCCTCTCCTTCTATTTTTAATCTCATGGAGCGATTCAAAAGCAATAATAACGTTGTCTTGGATCAATCTCCCCGACTGGAAAGCAGATTGGGACTCATCTATCAATCCCGGGAGCACCTTCTTCAATCGGTTACACAGTACCTTAGACATCACCTTGTACACTACATTACACAGGGATATCGGCCGAAGATCCCGAACCGCCTTAGGGTGCTCACATTTCGGAATTAGGGCACTTTCTTCCTATTCTCACCGAAGGACTAGTATCCAGCATATTTGGACTATGGTCCGATATTGGAGCAACTAGGTTTAGGAGATTTGCATTCGGAAAACGAGTGTACCAACTAGGGTTTCCCAGTGCTCTATCCAACCTCTCTTCCAGCAAATTATTCGCCCCCGGCCTTTGCTCCACGTAAATTGGTATCCGATAAGTGACAATCAGTGACGGCTTCTCGAAAGCCTCTAAGCAGCCAGTTGGGGTAAGGAACCCCCCCTTTTTTGTCCTCCACTGACAGCAAATCATTATAATCCCCCATGCAAACCCATGGCAACGTGTTCTCTCCGGCTAAATGCCGTAACAAACTCCACGAAAGTCTCCTTCTGTTTCTTTCAGGGTATCCATAGTAGCCTGTGAATCTCCAAGGACCTCCTATGTCATTTACAATAAGATCAATATGATGTTGTGAATAACTAACTAAATCACACATATTAGCAGACTTCCAGAATACACACAGACCACCCCCACGACCAACACAATCAACAGAAAATGAACCGTCATAACACAAACGGGCTCTTGTTTCATTAATCTTACGAGTACGTGAGATAGTCTCACAAAAGAAAAATTACACCTGGCTTACGAGCGTTAACCAGCTCACAGAGATAAGGAATTGCAGCGGGATTGCCCAATCCCCTGCAATTCCAACTTACAACGATCATTATGCTAGGTGGGCCCCGTGACTCACAGGGCCGGCCGTTAAAAAATGTTCTACATCAACTTGGTTCTCCATCTCATCATCCTCTTGGAAACTTGGTGTAGAATATGTCTTCTCAGTTGTGGCTTGAAGTGCATCAAGCCTCTTGCGTTTCTTCTGTTCCACCGAGTCATCATTAATAAAAGTATCTTATGTAAATATTGAGTAATAGATTTAAAATTTTAAAGTATTGGAAAATTTTCTTGATGAATGTTTTTTAAAAAATATAACTAACTTGAAATTTTTGGGGTGTTACAGAATCTAAGTGTCCTAATAATAATTTATGCACATTAATTATAATTAAATGGACTTTGACTTGATATTTTTGGTAAATATATTATAAATTAATTATCATTTATTATAAACATTATATTTAATTAATGCAAGATATGGATAAACAAATACAAATTACACGATTAATCCATATAGTATTTAGTATGCACCCTTTAAAAGTATTGGATATTGAAATTATCTAAATATTATTAATAACATCAAAACCTACATAGATCAAACGAAAAAATATCCAAAACTAGCATAAAAAAACATAATGAAATTTATAATTCCAAAAGATCTTAAAAAAAGTGAATATTGTCTTTGCAGATGCATTCTTCAACTTTCCAAACAGTCCACTTCCAATGGAACTCTCAATCATATTCCGCAAATCTGTTGATTAAATAAACGAAACAATATTAAGGAGAATGGAATAGCTTGAAAGGAACATTAAAAGAAGATTGAAAGAACTAATATTCCACATGAAGAAATTTTCTTTACCTTAATACATAGAAGAGAACGAAAGTAGATGAATCTACGTAAGAGACGACCTAAGTTATAAAAAGCTGCAAAACAAAAATCACAAAATTCTTAATACAAAAACTTGGAAAATAAAATAAAAAACAAAACATTCTTCATGCGTTAAATGATAATAAGAACCTGTAAAACAAAACCCAAAAAATAAAAAATAAAATTGTTAGTAAACATCTACGAATCAAGAAATACGATAATCAAATATATTTGATACAATAGATAAATAACAATGATCTCATATTAAAGATAATGATGATACTCATGAATTTGAGAGAAATCGAGAAATTAGAGAAATTGAAAAATAGAATGGAGAAATTGTGAAATGAAATGGAGGAAAAATTAACGAGTGAGGTCACAATTTATAGGAAATAGAAGACAAAATCAACGGCTAAGATCAAAACAACACTCTAAATCATTGAGATTAGAGGGATTTGAAATAGAAGAATGTGGTTTTGCCACATCATTATCACATCATTTTATTACTTGACACATCATTTTATAGAGGTTTTGCATTATAGAGATTACTAGTATTAGCCTTGTTAACTTCGCGGACTGAAATAATTTTTTATGTAAATTAATCAATAATAATTTTCTTAACATTTTTTTTGTTATTTTAATATGTTTGTGGTTAAATAATTTGTAATTCATAAAATATTAAAAATAAAAATATAATTTAAATATGCAAAATATGATTTTATATGTTATTATACTTGATGACTCTATAAAAAATAAATGAATCCACAAATTTAGATTTGAAAAAATATGTATATATATATATATATACGCACTCTAAATTACAAATTAATTTGGAAAGAATTATTTGTAAATAACATTTGTTGTATACTTGCAAGGTCTCCCATCCACCTACGGGGGATGGTAATACAACTTCAGAATCGGATGCAGAGGTGGATGATTATTCGAATAATCCTCTGGGCCCACCGGAGGAGAAGTCACCGGTCCGTGAAAAAAGTAAAAAAAAAATCTTTTTAATCGGGAGACCTCGTGGTAGAACAAAAGCCTATTGCTCTTGTCCCCATGCATACACAATAATCCGTGCTTTCGGCAAACCGATGGACTTATTAGTGTGTTAGTCCAACGCATTTTGAGATGTTTTAAGAGGTCTATAGCTAAAGCCCATTCACATGATGCCTTCGACATTGATAATGAACCCCTGCGTAAAATGCATTTGCTTGAGTCTTGGGCTAACCGTTGTTTTGGGGTGTGATCCATATTTATAGACCTTTTCAAAAGAGCCAGTATTGGAGAGCGATTTTTATGCTTTGATTGATTGGTCACTTTAAGCCGTTTGAGAGAGCAACATCGAACCATATACACTATTTCTCTCTTTTGTTCGGGTCATTTTTGGGCCCACACTTTTTCTTTTACTTTTAATAAATTTCTTATTTGGCAAGGTCTCCCATCCGAATCGAGCCACAAAATTTTCAATCTTTTTTAATTTTAACATGAGAGTGCAACATATAATTTTATGTGTGTGAAAACTAACTTGAGAAAAAATAAACCTACACTTGAAAGAGATTGATACAAACTTTATTTATCGTCATCACAAAACGTAATAGGATTGAAAATTACTTCCTTTTAAACTTTACAGGCATTGTTTGGTCTTAATTACGTAATATCATTTTTGGTCTTAAAAATTATGATGATTTCCCAGCTTTGTGACAACCAATCTCATGATATTGAACAAACTTGACTTTTCGTCAATATTCTTGAGAGCATTACATGCATTCCTTCCTTCAAAATGAAACAGTGGTTTAGTAGTACTAAACACTTAATAGAGAAAATCAATAGAAAACAACTCTCCATTAGCTCTAGACTGAAACTTCATTCTACATACATTAATAAATTTTGATCAAATTAATACTTCAAAATTTTATTTAGCTTAAATTACTTATATTCAATAATAGTAATATTTTTAATATTTTATATATTTAAATTACAAAAATATATTAATTTACTATGTAAATCAATGTTGGGACAAAATGATGGGTCAATTTTTTTTTATAATTTTCTAATAAAACTTTAAACATTTTAACAAATTAGCTCATATGGTATAACAATTTTTTTTTCTTTGAGGTACAAGGTTCAATTCCCCATATCTACCACACATATATACAAATTATTTTTTGAAATTTTTTAAAATTTTTGAACTAGATCTATTTATACATATATAATAACAAAATATTACCAAAAAATAAAAAAAATCAACAAAAAAATTATTACAAAATTTTGAATTAGATCTATTTATACATATATAACAAAAAAATATTATACCAAACAAGAAAAAACTTCAACAAAAAATTTATTACAAATTTACCATGAAATTTTAAAAGTGTCACATTAAAGATTAATAATATAAAATGTTATATTATGTAGTTTATATAGATTTATATATTTTTTAAATCAGTTACTCCTTCCATCTTTTTTTTTAGATTGCTCACTTGATTTTGACACAGATTTTAATTAGGAAATTCTTTAATAATATTTGAAGGTAATAAAATAGTTTTTTGATAGGGGTATTTTGTCAATTTTAGTGAATAAGATAAATATTAAGTTACTTTTGTATGTAATTATTAGAGACATGGGATGTAATTTAGTGATGTTTGTAAGGGGTAGCATGAACTATATAGTTACGTTATTGCTATTTTGAGTATGCGATAAAAGATAGACTTTTTGAATTTTGAACAATCTAAAAAAGACGAGGAGTATTATATATATGAAAATTAATAATTTATATACTTATTTGTATCATTATATTACATGATATTGTTGGGGAATAAGTTGCACAGATCTATTAGGGGTGAATATTTAAATACAAATTTAATTCTTATAATTATTAATAGCATGAATTAATCATATATTAATTCAAATAATAATCCAACAACATATCATGCATATAAATAATTCACGTAAATCCTACTCATGCGGAATTCTACGAATTTACGTGTGCGTACCTCTTGGGATGGCAGTGATCTGGCTGATTAGACTAACCAAAAGAACTTCCCAAGTATTCCCTTAATCCTTGTTCGACTATCCGGTGGTAGGACACTTGTGAACAATTAACAAAAGGAAAATAAATTATGTTGCACCACCTTTGTGGATTATTAATTTTTCCAAAGACATGGAATTGTACTTGGGAATGAAAGAGTCATCCCTATTTTTAGAGCACAAGTGGTAAAAAATTTGGGATAAAACAATGTGGGAAAATCTTTTCTTGATCTCCAAGAAATCTTGAATATATCTCCTATATTCTTTTTCCCATAATTATAATATTCCACAAAATCCCACCTCTTTTTTTTTGTTATGGGATATTTAAAAAAATAATAGGCAAGATTCCAAGATTTGGATCTTCTTGAATTTATGAGATATTCTTGTATTTCAAGAAATACATATCTTCCGTAATATCTTTTCAAGAAAATCAAGAAAATCTTTCTTGCCCTTTATCTTTCAAAATTTCGAAATTATCTTTATAAATAACCAAGTGGGAGATTTCTTGAATTTAATGAGATAATCTTGTATTCCAAGAATACATATCTACATTCCATAACAAAATTCAAAGAAAATCTTTCTCCCCTTTTATCCATAAATTTAAAAAATAATTAGGAAAAATAAGCAACAATATTTATTTTATTTTAAACACCTTTTTCAGTTATTGGACTATATGTTGGGCTACTTAGGGGGCCTTTAGGAGAATTAAGATTGGACCTTCCAATGGATCTTGAATTATCAATATTGAGCCACAATATTATTCAAGCCCATAAATATTAATTAATCCCACTACATAATTAATATTGCACTATCCATCTTAACCATATTATTACGGTCAATATGACTTGAATCGGTTATTATTTTTCGTGTTTAAGATTATCTAGCCCATTAATTAATTCAAGCCATCGATGAAATAGCTTTCCGTTAATTAATATCTTTTGTCCTTGGTCAAGGAACGGTTCAACATTATTATCCATATTGGGAAACTAATTCCACTTGCAAGATTTGGTATGACAAAACTTATGAACCTCCCAAGGGTAAATCGAACAAAAGCGTGCTTGCACACGATTCTCAGATTAAATCTTAGCAATCACATGTGACCAATAATATTGCCCAAGATAAAAAGTATTGAATCTCGATGATTCTCTACCCATGATAAGTCAAAAGGCAATAGTTACCAACCACACGTGATCCTATTTAAGGAACGAAGATTAAGAAATAACGAACCACCGAGGTCTAATTCTTCCTTGTTCGGGATTTCAAGAATTTGTCCTCCTCTGTAGGTCCTATTCCTAAAGGCATCATCATGCACTAGTGCAATCTCTTGGTCAAGACAAGCCAATCTTTGAGCCTTACACTTCAACCTTTCACAATGGGTTGTTCATTTCCATCTAGGTCGTGAATGGCGTACATTTTTTTAGTTACAATGGATTTGCATTAATTTAATCTTACGTGATCCGGTATCACTAAATTAACTACAATGTAACACGTCTGAATTATTGAACAGTTATGCAAGTAAATATATGTAACATTCGATAATATTTAAAGCATCGATGATAAACAATTTATTTTCATAAATAAGTCGAAATTCAGTTTTTGATTATACAAAGTAAAAAGCATACTTTCCAAAGATAATCCCAACAATCTCCCACTTATACTCAAAGTCGCTTTTTAAGTATACTACAACATGTCTCGTGTAGTTTCTAATTCGTGACATCTAATGTCACCTACACGAACCTAATAATTTCTCCCACTTATACTCAAAGCATTTTGGCAAATCGGTCTTGACACCCATTCCTTCCAATGTCTCTCGTCTTAATGTATTTTCTCGGAGGCGCACTTTGTGAATGGATCTGTTTGGTTGTCTTTGACGCTATCTTTGCCACATCTATCTCTCCTCTCTTAACAATATCTTCGTGGATAAGATGGTATTTCCTTTCAATGTGTTTTGATAAAATCTTGGCTTTGTGGGCTAGTGGTTCCCTTGAATTTGCAAGTAAATCGCTGATGTTCCCAAGCATTGTCACAATAAACGATTGATTCACCGGCAAATTCGAACCACATCCAAGTCCACTAGGAAGTTCTTGAGCAAAAACCGCTTCTTTTCATTTGCCTTAAGAAATAACGGGTCAACTTAGAATCGGACATCTACATATTCGCTTCCATGGTAGAATATGCGACGATTTCTTAAACTTGACGCTTCTCCATGTCCGGCTCCTCCCCATGTAAAAACACACCTCTTCGGAGGTAGGATAGATTTTCGAGTCTATGTCCGATTGGAAATCCAGGAGTTCGTATGGCCGATGGGGATTGGACTATCGATCGATAAATCAACATTCTATCCCGAGTTCTTTTAACATACTTGTTTATCTTTTCATTTACTCCTTTTTTTTATTGCCGTCATCAATGCTCTTTCCTCGGGTTACTTTTGATATCTTGCCACTTCGCGTTTTGACAACGGCTTATTAGGTAAAGCGTATATCCGGTCTCGAATACATAAAGATTGCATACATAAGGCTTTAACTTGTGTGGGGTCCAAGCATAAGGAATACCTCTCATGTCATCTATCTTTTTTTACGCCTTAGGGGACATTTTCTTGGATAGATGGATTCCATGTCCGGAAAAGGTACGAAGCCTTTCTTGGAATCTTGCATCTTTGAATCGTTTCAAAACGATCGATTTGTCTATGTATGAAGTTTTTAATTTTGCGATAAGCCTATCATCATTTTTCTTGCGATCTCGAAAGTGATCTTGATCCCAAGGATGTGTCCCGCTTCCCTAAGTCCTTCATATCAAACTATTTTGAAAGCCATGCCCTTACATCCGATAACACCTTCACATTGTTCCCGATGATCATAATGTCGATTACGTGTAGTACTAAGAATACCAATGCACTTCTATGGTTCCGACACGATTTTTTTTTGTACACACAACTCTCGAACTCATTTTGATCGAACCCATAAGACTTTATAACATGATCAAAACATTGGTTCCAAGCTATCGGATGTTTTGTTTGAGTCCGTAAATGGACTTCATGAGCTTACAAACTAGGTGTTCTTGGCCTTTTTCAATGAAGCCATTAGGGGTTGTTGCATATAGATCTCTTCATCAAGACTTCGTTAAGGAAAAGTTGCCTTTGACATCCATTTGTCGATTTCAAAAGTCGAGATCTTTGAGAATCGATAAGAGAATTTGGATGGACTTAAGCATGGCTACAAAGGCGAAAAAAGTTTCCTCATAATCGATCCTTCTTTCTTTACGAGTATAACCTTTTCGCCACTAGTCTTGCTTTGAAGGTTTCCACCTTCCCGTCGGCCTCTTTTTTCTCTTATACACCCACTTGCAACCAATGGGTTTGACCCCATTAAGTGGTTCGACTAGCTCCCACACTTTGTTATGAAACATAGAACCCATTTCGGTTTTCATTGTTGTCTGCATCCTTATCTTGGATTGCCTCGTCATATGTCCATGGGTCTGATTCGTCTTATCTGGGAATCAAGTCCGAGGACTCTCCTATTCCCATGAATCTCTCGGGCTCTTTCACAACCCTCCCACTACGACGAGGTTCCGGTTGTGTAAGTGTGTCGTTTGGTATATTATCTTGTACAGTTGGCATTGAGGCTAGCCCCCTTAGCTCATTTAAGGTAATCTCACTTTTGGGTCTTCTTTCGTTCATATAGTCTTCTTCCAAAAATCTAAAGTGGTGCTTATTACCACCTTTTGATCTTCGGGACTATAGAACATACACCCTTTTGTTCCCTCGGGGTATCCTACAAATAACCTTAATTCTGATCGAGGATCCAATTTTCCGGCTTCCTTGTCCAACACGTAGGCCGGACACCCCCAAATTCTCATGTGTCTCATACTAGGCTTGCGCTCGGTCCACAATTCTTTGGAAGTTTTGGGAACCGATTTGGATGGCACCAAGTTCAGAATGTAAGCTGTTGTTTCCAAGGCATGACCCCAGAACGACTTGGGAAGATCCGCATAACTCATCATATATCTAACCATTTCCAAAAGAGTTCCGTTTCTTCGCTCTGCAACCCCATTTTGTTGAGGGGTTCCGGGTGCAGTGAGCTATGACGCAATCCCTTCATCAGATAAGTAGTTCAAAAACTCATCGCTGAGGTATTCGCCTCCACGATCGGATCGTAGAGACTTGATACGTTTTTCCCTATGATTCTCTGCTTGAGCCTTAAATTCTTTGAATTTCTCAAAAGGTCTCAGATTTATGCTTCATAAGGAAAATATAACCGTACCTTGAGTAATCAATAAAAGTGACAAAATACTCATAACCTCCTCTTGCTTTGGTTGACATTGGACCACATACATCTGTGTGAACGATCTCTAACACTTCTTTGGCTCTATTCCCCTTGGCTCCAAATGCCCTCTTGGTCATTTTACCCTCCAAACATGATTCGCGTTGGTTCAACTTGGAGAAACTCCAGTGAACCGTCTTTCACCAACCTTTGGATCCTCTTTGGATTTATATGACCCAATCTTAGATGCCAAAGAAGTGTCTCGTTCACGTCTGATGAACGTTTTCTTTTCTCGGAAACAGTTGATGTATTATAGGATGCATTTCGTGAGTGGTGTGCATAGTTAATTGTATAGAGATTATTCGACAACGCTCCATGACAGATAAATTTATCAAAAAGAGAAATGGTAACAACTTTATTAAAAGTAACCGAATATCCATCATGAAAAAGTTTAGAAACTAAAATCAAATTCTTTCTAAAACTTGGAACGTAAAGAACATCTCTTAAAATTAAAACTATGTCTTCAAAAGACATGTGCACTTCTCAATTTTTTTTGCTTCACCGCCACTCTCTTAGCATCATATGGTATAACAATTTTTTGTGATGAGGATCTCACTCCCACTAAGTTTTTTGAAATTTTTAAATTTTTTGAACCCCATATATAATAAAAAAAGTGAAATAAACATGATCGAATTGGATCGTATCCACCACCCATAAATGGGAGGCAAAACCGCTAAACAAGTTTCAACAACTAGTGCGTGAGAATTACCTTTCTTTCCATTCCTTTGGGATTGGAACAGTGACCTCGAGTGTCCTACTCTCCGAAATTTTCCAAAACTTTCCTCATGCTTGATTCCATGCTTTTATTTGATGTTGAGTATGTAATTATTTTGCTTGGTTCAACTTTCTTCTCTTTTCATCATCCTTATCACCACATGACCTAGGATGAAAAGAAGATTTATGTTTTCCCAAGTTCTTTTCCTCGATATTGTCAAAATTTTGAATTCCCCTTTCCTTTCAACCAAAGTCGAGCATTTACAAGATCATATATAGATTTTGTAAAAATCTAGATCTTCCATTAGATACTCAAGATAGTGGTGATTATAGCTCTTTGGTAAGGATTGGAGAATGAAATCAATCTTAGTCTTGAAATAACATTTTTTCCGAGGATCTCAAGTTCCTCAAATAGAAAACCATAACCCTAAGGGCGTCTTTGCGTTGCGATCGTCCCTTTTTCCATTTTTAATTGTGGGAAAGCAATTTCTTGCTTCACACTTTTTTTTTCCCGCCATAAAATCCCGATGTGCGAACATCGCTCGAGATTCTATAAGATGTTGTATGCGGTGACTCATATTCTTGATGAAGGTATCTCAAAGCATCTGACATATGTGCCAGAATTGTATCCTTCATCAATTCATTTGCCAGCTCCCATTCACCATAAATCATCTCATCCCATATTCCGGCGCCCTTAGTTGGTTTTTTATAGGGTTTTGGTGTATCAAGTACCCATTTGGAAGGTGATGTGGTTAGGGCCGGGTTTTAGTTTGTATTTCCAATCAAAATAGTTTTCTTTTTCCCAAGAAGTAAATTGTCTTTAATTATATTGGACAGTGGATTAGAAGGTTGCGACATGATGAACTGAAATAAACAATAGTATGCATAATGTTGGGAAATCTGTATTTTAGTTTTGATGGAAGTTCCAAAACAGGTAATTAATAGGACCGATACGGACACTGTTGGTAATCCGATGACTTAGAATCAGATTAAGATGATCAGCTGAAATGTATAGAAAGCTGATGTAAAAGATAGGTCACATATTGAGGGGGAACTCAATATGTATAGGTCGTCGTAAATATCGGATGACCTAGATAAGGTCGTGAAAATTAAGATGATTAATTAAGACTAAGAACAAATCGAAGACAAGAAGTAAGAAGATCGGTGAAGACGGATGAACACGAAGATGGGTTTTCGGATGACATAAAAAGACTCGGGATGAACACGAAGACTCGAGATAAAACTCCAAGACTCGGATGAACTCGAAGACTTCAGATGAAACCCGAAGACTCGGATAGATTAATCAAGACTTCGGATGACACTTTCAATGTGTTCGGATGAACTCAAGACTCGGATAAACTGAAGAACTCAAGAATCTATAAAAAACTCAAGACTTCGTATAAGATGGATTTCCTTTCAATACACCGAGGCTTAGAGACACCAAGATCAAAAGACACAAGACCTACATTCAAATTAGTCGGGATAGGAAGATTGAGCTAAGACAATATGCATCGAAGACTCAAACAAGGTCCAATCGGTCGGGCCATTCGATCAAGTCAATTTCACACACCGTGTCAATCAAAATTATACACCGAACAAAGATTTAATCTTCTACAAAAGGAATATCAATCGAATTCTAACGGACAAATTATCAAGCCTCTTTCATCAAGGTAGCTTTGATATCTTGCCGATTGCCAAGGAGAAAGCGACACGTGCACAAAAAGACCTCTCGACAATGCGGGATACGTTTTTAAGAATATGGACAAAACGGCGCTTAATCATGCATAATCTCGACTATCCACGCCCGATAATCGGAGCACGTCCACAATCATATCCTACAACCTACCTAATATAGCCCGAAATTCAAATTGCTCTCCAACGGCTCTTTGATTTCGAGGTCTATAAAATGGGATTGCTCGAAAGGAAGGAAAAGAGACCAACTACTATCACATGAAAAATTGAGCAAAGCGGAACAACATCATTAACGCAGATTCAAGAAGCAAAAAGCCTTCGTCTTCCAATTTTTAGGGTCCTCTCTTAAAAGAACACCATATTTTGAAAATTATTCTTAGAGTGTTCATCCCATTGTTCTTAGCAAGAAATCCTATCCACTAGCATTTTGGCTACCTAAAACACCAAGGATAGATTTCGAATCTCAAACATTCTTTACCCAAACGCAAGTTAGGTTAAGTTTGTTCCCGGAAGATTTCAGACTATGGATTCTAGTTTTCTGATTTCTAGTTCGGTTGAGTGTGAACTCGATAAACATCTGTAGAGTGTGAACTCAATAAACATCTCGGCCATCCCGTGAGGGATATAAGTCCTTGAGTTAAAGTTCGGTTAAGTTAAGTTAATAAGGAAAGATTTAAGGTTCCCTGTGTTAAGGGAAGAGTGGGCGTAAAGGCGGGTTTCGGAACGAACCACTATAAAAAGTCTTGTGTGCATTCGTGCATTTTCTTATTGCTTTACACATTTTGTTATTCACACAATTTCTTCCGATAAGTTTAAAAGCGCATACATATTCTAAGTTAAATTTTTCGATCGCACCAATTTCTCAGGTCTCGATCGATCATAAGGTTGACACCTTAAGTCATTTGGTTGAAAATTGACTTAAGAATGGCTCTATTCCTTGGCTCCAAATTGATAAAACCGAGGTTGGTTTTTCACACGGGTTAAAACAAGCTTCCGCTTTGGACTCTCGATTAAAATGCCGACAGATATCGTTTCGATCGATGAACGTTTTCCCTCGGGCTCGTGAGTGGTGTGCATAGTTAATTGAAGATTGAACATCGACCTAAATCGATACACTAGCACTATCGATCGGGTAATCTACCAATCACACCGATCAAGAATTAAAAAGTTTTGGAAGTCTATTCACCCCTCCCTCTAGACTTCACAAGTTTTCACCCTCACAAAAAAAATTTGCTCTTTAAAGTGAAATAAACATGATTAGTGTCTCTTTTGGACCTACAAGTGGTATCGGAGCGTTGGTTCTCTTTGGATTAAGCGGCTTTGAGTATCATTGATTCTTGAGGAAGAATCTTTGTGGTCATTTGAACAGATCTTGAAAAACCATTTTTCAAAACTCATTCGTTTTCAAAATCACTTCGATCATGGATAATACCTTCGGCATGTATTATGATTTGCCTAAGTTTTCAATTGATGAGTATGCAGTTGGATTTTATATATATGTGCAACCATCTAGGATCGATAAGCGGCGAGAATGATGGAAGTCATTGAACAAGGACCCATCATCATATATCACGACAACCCAAAGACATAGTTGGAGGAGATCCCATCAATTTTACTCCAAGGAAGTCATTTGTAACCCTTAGTTGGTTTTCGGGTTTTGGTGTAAAAAGCCCATTTGGAATGACGATGGATGCAAAAAGAAAGCAAGTCAGTATACTCTAGATACAATCGCCATAAGATATAATCATGAAGACGATGGATAAAGTCACAAAGGAGAAGATAAAGGTATCTCAAAACTACTGAAACAAATGTGGGATACTCTTTGCTGAGAAAATGCGAAGGTAATGATCGGATCAAAGACAAACCGACTACAAACCGAATCTGGTGAAGTTCAAAAAGCTAAAGATGTTGCCCAACGAGACCATCAACGAGCTCGATGGGAGGATCACCATGTCAAGAATAAACTACGAGAACTTGGAAGAGAGATGTCGACAAAGATATCAACTACAAGATCCTAAGATCTCTCACCAAGAAATGGGACATGAAAGTCCACGGTAATCAAGGATTGCCAAGACATTTCAAAGATGAAGCTTCGAATAGCTTGTTCCTAAGCCTTAAATCCCACGAGTTTGATTTAATCGAAGAGGACAAATAGATGAAGATGAGACGCTGTTGAAGCCTCAACGCCTAAATTATTCGCGTTTAAAAACAACAAATTGCAAGCAGATCAAAGGCCACCGAACTTCGTTGGAAAATAATAATGAAAGAAGAATAGATCTCTTCGCTTGCAAAACACAGAAACTTGAAAGATCAAATACTCAACTTGGTAAATTATTATCGTGTTCAGATTCTACAAGAGACTATCAAGACAACGAGGACCCATCGATTTGGAACCCTCAAACAAGAAACAGGAGGCCAACCGTTGATCACTAGAAAGAACTCGATAAACATATTTGGAGAGTGTGAATCAATCGATGATCCTTGAGGTTAAGAGATCACATAGAAGAAAAGAAAAGAGATGATCTATCGGATGAGAGAAGAGATACTTTCTTATTGCTTTACACTATTCACACAATGTTTAAAAGATTCTAAGTTGGAAGGAGAGTTCAGATTACCATCATAAAGGGAAGTCTTAAGAATCAGATCCTGATGATCTAAAAAGGAGTGACTCACTGGCAGAGATTGAAGTTCCGCAGAGATCGAGGATCATGCTTCAACAGATCATACGAAAAGTTTTGAGAAACCAGTCACTACAAAGACCGACCAGACTTAAAGACCGACTAGGTGATGATCTCAGAGAAAGGGAAGAGAAATGATGAAGATTCTTAAGAGAGCAACGCCTCGGAGATAGAAAAGCCATGGTTCAACGACACATCCGGAATTGATGATTCCTATCGCCTTGATGGAGGATTCTCGGCTACTCATCCGAGGAAGAGAAGACTTCATGATCGATAATTGCGATCTTGTTTAACTTCCACGAACATGAAGATCGATATTCTCTTGGATAACGATGAAATCAACAAATGTGGGATACTCTTGCTGATGGCCAAGGAGGAAGACCAACTGAGGTAACCTCCAAACTTTACCTTTTTCAATTTCCACACCGCTATTATTAGCTTTTTCTTGGAGAGATTGACTTGCGGCTCTACTGGGACGAGCAATTGCTTGATGATCTCTCGATGCGATAAAGACACTTATACAATTGTGGAAGCTAAAAATGACAAGCTAAGGATCGAAATAATCTAAACTTGTTAAAGAGAATGACGGATCAAAAGGCCACCGAAACTTCAAAAGCTCGAATTTAGTAAAGCTTTTAACTTAACATTACGAAAGTTAAATCTTTCGATCTAGAAAAGAGAAGATCCATAGAGAAAAGAAAAAGATCGACTAGCAATCAACAAACAAAAAAATTCGATGATTTCAAAAAATCCTTTAAGCTAAATTTGATGAGCTATTACTACATGAGAGTCTAAAATCTCATCGAGGATAGTTTTGCAAGAAAATAGAGGTTTTCACGAAGTCATCAAAAACCGTTCAAGAAATGAACACCTATTTTCGAACGTCGACTAAAAAGAAGGGAATTGGGTATGAGAACCCTTCTACATCCTCAAAAGCCCCGTTTGATTCACTTTAGAAGGGTGTAATCAAACGAGTCTCTGACAAAGATACACAAAAAGCTAAACATGTATCTGATAAGGGAAAAAGACAATTTCCGAAAGCAAGTAAAAGTGCCTAATCTGAATCGAAAAGGGAACATAAATGGACCCTAACCGATTAAGCATCGGAGGAATCCGCGAAGAACCGGTTCTTCGAAGAAACCTCAACTCCGATCGGCCAGATTAGGTATCGAAGAGACAACTCAAAAGAAGGAAATCTAATCTGAGACCCAATCAAGGTCAGCTGCCTAATAAGCAAGCTATAGGTAAACTGCAAAGACCATATATGCCAAAGAGATATGAATCTTTTGATGGTAGCATTCGTACCTACCCTTATAACCAGAGATCTAGGTTCTTACTTGACCGAGCCACCTTTGGATTAAAAAGAAGACAAAATATAAAGAAAAATCCCAAGTCTTCTAAGGCACCCAAGGCTCACACGAATAATCATACTAATCAGAAAGCATATAAAGAGACGTATGATTATGTTGATTTGTATGGGAGACAAATCAGACCTTCTAATCTATCTGATTACCATAAAAGTGCTTTTGTTTGTGAGGATCCTAAATCCACCACTAACCCCCGGGACCCAATTCAAAGGGGTACCTAAAGTCGATTTGATTGCGAGGTTCGTGGGATCGCCAACAAAGGAGGTGTACAAGCAATTATCTGGTACATCGATAGTGGATGCTCAAGGCACATGACTGGAAGCAAACATCTCCTTAGCTCTTACAAAGAACAAGAAGGCCCACGTGTACTCTTCGGTGATGATAACTTTGATTTTACCAAAGGATTCGGAACCTTAGAGAATGATGATGTACAAGTAACTGGAGTCTCGTATGTCGAAGGATTAATGCACAATCTACTATCAGTATCACAATTCTGCAACAATGGAGTCAGCTTTGAGTTCTCGAGCGACAAGTGTACGATTAGGAATCGAGTCACTCAACAAACCTTGCTAACTGGTTCAAGGGAAGGGATGATCTACACAGCAGATTGGAACAGTTGTCCGAGGAATACATGCTTAATTGTTAAGTGTTCCAAAAGTAGTATTGGCTCGCACAAAAGATTGAGTCATCTGAACTTCAAGACTCTTAACAAGATAGCTAGGATGTCTTTCGTTGAGGGACTTCCAAATGAGATATTCTACAAAGATCAGACATGTGCCGCATGTCAGAAGGGAAAACAAGTTAAAGCCTCATTCAAGGGAATACCTGGACCGGCATCCAAGAGAAATCCGAATCGCTCCATATGGATCTATTCGGACCCGATTACACCCGGTCGGTCTCGATGGGATATAAATATACTCTAGTAATCGTGGATGATTTTTCCAAGTTTACTTGGGTTGTATTCTTATACAAGAAGAACGAGACAATGACAAAGATACCCGAGCTACTCAAGAAGCTACAAAACGAGAAGGGTGTCAGCATAGTAAAAATCAGATCGAGATAAAGGTACGAAATTCACGAATTCCTTTATTCTTGATTTTTGCACCGAAGTTTGGTATCAAAGATGAAACGTCAGTTGTAAGAACGCCACAACAAAATGGAGTAGCAGAACGGAGAAACAGAACTCTCAAGGAAGCTACTCGCACTATGTTAGCTGAACATGCCACACCAAGCCATTTTCGGGCGTATAATCAATATCGCATGCCATACCGTACCGAGCAGATGTTTCTCGACTAAGACTCACTTCAAAACACCTTATGAACGTGGAAGGACAGAAAACCTCGTGTTTCATACTTCCATGTTTTTTGGTGCAAGTGTTTCATACACAACAATGGGAAAAGTCGGTTGAAGACTTTTGAGGCCAAGTCAGATGAGGGCATATTCTTAGGATATTCCTCAACCAAAGAAGGCTTTTCGAGTTTACAACAAAACGAACCCTAGTTGTGGAAGAAACACCACATGTGGTCTTTGATGAGACATCTTCGAACAAGAGAAAGTCGCCTCGAGAACAAGCCGTGCAGATCAACCGCTACGACACGCAAAAAATGGATCACCTAAGCATCAAGGAGAAAAAAGTTTGAACACGTAAAAGTGTACATCCGAACTTGATCTTGTTGATTCAACAAGTCAATCGGACCCTAAGGTACGCACAACCGCCCGATTGAAGAAGTCATTACGGTGAGATATCAAGATCAACCGAACCATCCGGTTCGGGGAACTCTCGAGTTCCTATGAGCGAACATCGGCACATGATGAGTCCAACATCACCGAGACATGTTCTTATCAAGTGGATCATAATTCCGCACCACTCCCAATCACTAGTAATGAACTACTATCGATATGGATGATGTTCTCAAAAGCGATCACAGACATCGTAACGAAGGACTGGATTACCGGTCATCCAAGTGATCGATTATCGGAGACCCACGTCGATAGAGTCAAAACTAGACATCAGATTGGTAAAAGTGCCATGTACTGTTGTTATCTGTCTTTGAAGGAACCATCTATAGTAGAGGAAGCTCTACAAGACCTTGGTGAATTCTAGCCATGCAAGAGGCGGAGCAGGTTTGAGAGAAATCAAGTTTGGAAACGGTGGACGAATTAACTCATCAAGACGTGATTGACACGAAGTGGGTATTCAAGAACAAAAGAGATGAGAATAATGTCATAACCAGGAATAAGGCGAGACTTGTTGCTAAGGGGTATTCACAATCAGAAGGAATTAATTATGATGAGACCTTTGCACCGGCCGCGCCGCTTTAGAAGCCATTCGCTATTTCTAGCATATCTTTGCCTACGAGAGGGTTCTTTGTGTATCAGATGGATGTAAAGTGTGCATTCTTAAATGGGGTACTAGCAGAGGAAGTTTATGTCGAACAACCTCCAGGCTTTGAAAAAGGCAACCAAGTGTACCGTTTAAGGAAAGCTCTTTACTGCCTAAAACAAGCTCCTCGAGCTTGGTATGATACACTCTCTCGGTTCTTGATAGGCAATGAGTTCACTAAAGGAATAGTGGGACAGAACCTTATCGAGAATAGAAGATGGAGAAGATATTACGATGGTTCAGATTTCGTGGGCGACATCATCTTGGATCTCCCAACAAGAAGCTATGTGAGAAGTTCAAACAAATTGATGCAAAGGAAGTTCGAGATGTCCATGATGGGTCGGATGAATTACTTTTACGGGTTTACAAGTCAAGTAGAGTACATAAGGGATATTCATCGCCGGTAAAATACACAAGGAATCTCTTGGCAAAGTTTGGAGTTCAACATTGTAAGGAACTTTAATTCCAATGATGACCGGGTTCAAGATGGATCCGATGAAGATGGTCGAAAGTTAATCGAAAAAGAATATAGAATCTCGATTGGATCACTACTATACTGACCGCCGCCAGACCGGACATTACTTTTGCGATGAGGTGTATGTGCGATTTCGGGCAAATTCAATGCAAAGCCACCTAGAAGCGACTAAGAGGATTCTCAAGTATCTGAGGGGGACTGTAAATCTTGGTTTATTTTACCCATCAGATGATAATCTAGAGCTTAGTGGGTATTCTGATTCAGATTACGGAGGTTGCAGAATCGATAGGAAGTCAACCTCAGGATCATGTCAGTTTCTGGGAAATAAACTGATCTCTTGGTTTTCGAAAAAGCGGACATCGATTTGCGATATCTACTACTTGAAAAGCGAATATATGGGCTGCAGAAGTTTGTTGTTCCCAAGCGCTCTCTGGCTAAGTCGGCGGTGAGGATTACAACATCGTAGCTAAGAATGTACCTATATTACGTAGCGATAATAGTGTTATTGCAATCACTTTCGAGAATCTGTTCTACATACAAGATGCAAGCATGTGGATGTCAGACACCATTTTATCAGAGATCACGTTGAAAAGAAGAATATCAGGATGGAAAAGATCCATACTGACAAGCAGAAAGATGATATCTTAACTAAGCCACCAGCTGATATCAGACTCAGAGAGTTATGCAATGAGCTTAGGGCTTCTGGATCTTGGAGAAAATGCACCAGATATGGTTGAATGACTAATCTCCAGAACCAGTTGGTTAAAAGACTAACCAAGTTAAGTGGAATCAGTTGAGTTAGGAATCTCAACCGATCGAGGCGACGAACGACGAGGAGCCGATCTGAAGTTCGGATAATAAAGCGGATCGAAAAGTCAGACAAGTAGCCGATCTGAAGTTCAGACAAGGAGCAGATCAGTTCAAGACTTATCAGATTAAGGGGGAACTGATCAGATTGGAAGATTACTTTATAAGTCGATTAAGCTACAGTCAATAAGCAAGTCAAGTTTAAAGCTACAGATCGCATAAGTCAGAAGAAACAACACAGCAATGGAATAACAGAGTTTTACATTGATAAAGACCCGGAGGTCAAATTTACAAGTTACAAGTGATATCACAAGCTACAAGTGCTACAAGCTATCTTCAAGTGGTATTACAAGTACAAGAAGACCCGGAGGTCATAAACCATAAGCCCTAAGACAACCCTAGGCAGGGAAGGAGAGAGAGAGATTTTAAGAGTTGATGCTCTCAGACTCTCCGACCCAGGGGGCGCAGAGAAGCTTCTAGAATCCTGAAAGCCACTCTTAGAGCTTCGAAGTGAGGAGCGAGAGAGATCCTTGAAGGATCTTTAAGCTAGGAGCCCTTAGACCTAAAATCAATGGGCTTTCCAAAATTTGTTAAATGGGACCACGATTACCCACGGTGTTTGGTCACAAAGACCATATGGCCATGAGTGTCTCATGCAAATATTGAGTTTGATACACAAGATTGTATATCAAACCCATGTTTTGTTTCAGACTGAGTCTGTTGATGCTAATTCCGTTATCTTGATAGGCGCACAAGGTGCATACGGTTAGGAGAAGTGCCTTCTGATTTGCCTTAGCAGATCCGCCTCCATGGTGGTAAAGAAGCTTAGCATTGATCGTATGTGAAATCTTAGATGACGGACGAAAGCAGTGTGAAGGAACACACAGGGTTGATTTGAGAAGCTGAATTCATTGGAAAAGGGTTAAAGGTTCCCAACGGAAGTTTTATCGGTAATAAGGAACTCATCGGAAAAGCATGAAGTATATGCTAAAGAAGATGAATGGTTTATGATGTGTTGTTTGCCTAAACACCCCAGGCTAATTTATAGAAGGAAATTAGGGGTATAAATACAAATTTATTTTCTTAGAAGACCTTAAGAGAAATTTGCATCGACAACGCGTAAGGAACACGCGACTAATGGTTGGATGAGTTAACGGTGTGATTAATCACAGCGTATCTATGCCATTATTACGGAATGTCAAATCGTGCCGATTTGGGAATCGAGGCGACTTTTGGACTCCCCGAAGTAAAAGTTTTGGCAGGAGTTAACTTCAGTAAATACGGGATGATTAGAAGTAGACTGAAGGATGAAGTGTATCAGATAAGTGCATCAGAAAAGAGTATCAGATAAGTGGATCAGATAAGTAACGAAGTGTTTCAAGCAAGAATCTGATCAGATGAGTAAAATATTGTTGGGAAATGCTTAAGGCTACCATCAGTAAAGTCAACAAGTACCAGATCAGATCACAAGTGGTAACTGGTTGATTACAATATCAATCAGTCAGATACGTTCTCGTATTTATCCCTTTCTGAATACCTTCCATGTGTTATTTAAATAAAATGTTTTACTCTGTTCATGACGCATCCTCTACAAAACTTTTAATGCGGACTTGGAAATGTGTTTTTAATGCGTTTTATTGCGAATTTTCGAGTCCGAAATACGAAAAGACTACTTTTCTCAACCGTGCGATCAAAATACTTTTTGGCCGACTAATCTCAGCCACTGATTTCAAAACACGGATACTTGAGTACTTTGGAAAGTTGTGCAAAAAGGTTTTCCCTCGTATTCTATAAAATCCATATCTTTCTCAGAAAATTTCTTTCCACAACTTCGTCTTCCCAAAGCTCTTAAAAGATCACTTTTTCAAAAAAATTCAGAGAATTACTATCGAGATAAATTGATTCTACTCTTCCGATTTCTAAATCTTTCGAATCAATTTCTGGTAATTTCTTGTTTAATTAATTGTGATCTCAATTTCTTTCTGGTACCTAGGTTTACAAATCGTGATGATATATTTCTGTAATTTTCATTAGATCTAAACGCTTATTTGCTAAATTGATGCTAAAATTACTAGTTTGACTGAATTTATTAAAATATCTTACTCAAACTAAACATCAATTTGCATATAAATTGAAAATGGCATATCTTATTCCACGACCAGGCCAAGGGAAAAAGTTCTGCAACTTTTCATCGATGAAGAAAGACATCATTGATGAGAAGTATGTAGTATTCACCATCACCTCAGACCCTGAATCGCTGGAAATTCTAGAATGCTTGCGAGCGTGTGGACTTGAACGCTATTGCTCTACACATCAGAAAATCGTCCACGCACATGAAGCTCTGGAGTTTCTATACAATCTGTAGAGGGATGAAGACATTGATGCTGACCTGATTTCTTCCATTGGTGGACTGGAAGTTCGAGTGTTGAATGACGATCTCCAGAGGATATTCGGCCTAACTTGAGGAAGCATCAATCCAGAGACCTACACGACTGATGTAGGAGAAAAGGGATTTCTTGAAGCCGAGCTGTTGAGACCAGCAAATAAGGAGAACAAGACGAACGTCAAAGCCTCCTATCTGAAGAGGAAATATCGCCTTCTTCTTGAAATTGTTCAGAAGGTGATCATGTGCTCAACCTACAGTCTTGATGCAGTCACTTCGTACAAGATAAGTGTCATGGCTGCAATAATCAAGAAGGCTTCAGATATCGATTGGTTGGGTATGGTCAAAGCAAGACTGAGAAAAGACTCCGGGAAGTTCGAACTGACCCAGAGCAATGAAGTGTGCTTATCTTCCAAGTGTTCATTCATACACAAAATCTCTATCATTCTGTCAGATAAGCTGCCACAGAATTATAAATGGAACGAGAATGGAGTGAAGATATACCAAGCAAAGCACAAGGCCATATTGGGCAAAGATGAGTCCCTACCTGGACAAGATGATGAGGATCCGACTCCTTATGTGCCCAAAACCAAGGGAGAAAAGAAGGGAAAAGATAAGGCAACTACATCTTCTGAAGTGCAGGAAAAGGCCATTCCAGAGAAGAGGATGAAGAGGAAGGATCTGGCCAAGAAACCAGATGCTCAGCAGAAACGTCAGAAGAGAGTCACATCTCCTCTGAAGCCTGCTCCAAATTCTGCCAAGCCAGCTAGCAGAACGAAGGATCTGATGCAAGTAAGATCAGACGAAGAGATAGCAGTCCGCTCTGAGCCAACTATCAGAGAAGTAAGAGAAGAGAAGATGATCGCAGCAGAAGGAGAGAAATCTGTCAGAAGGACAGAAGTGGAGCAATCTGAGGAAGAATCACCATCTAATTCTCTGCCTCTCACCAAGATCTTCCAGAGAGCAAGATCGCCAACGCCCACTTCCAAATCACCATCACCCTCTCCTTAAAAATCATCATCACCTCCCCACAAAACCTTCTCACCCTCACCCTCGCCTATCAGATCACCAAGATCTCCCACACCACCAATCAATCAACCCGTTCAGGAAACTAAACACCCTGAAAATGCTGAAAACGAACCACACATATCCCCACAAATATCCCAATCTCCAATCAATTCACAGGAGCCTGAGAGATCCGACAAGCGAGTGTCTGTCTCTCATAATCCCTTCAATACCAGAACCGTGCTTGCTTCACCTGCTCCAGAAAGCACCATCATAAGGATAATGAAGCAACATATCAAGGAGTATCTGCGGGATCTATGCCTTGAATTGGATCAACATCCTGGCATCCAGCAACAGATAGAGGAAATAGTGTTCTGGAGGGATATCAGACTAAAAAGCATTGAAGAATTTCTGATTCTCATGACAACTCTGGGATCAGATTTCTTTGTAGACTTGGAGTTGAAGTGCTTGAACACTGCTGGGATTGAAAGTGTTGTTGAATTGGCATCTGACGATGATATCAGATGGTTGATTCACGAAAGGTTCGGAATTGCTGATAACAAGGAGGAAACCGTTCAACCTTCTACAGATCATGAGGGAGCTGCCGATGAACCAAGAATGGGTGCTGCAGATGAGACCCAACTTGGCAAGGCTTCAACATCTGACCAGACTGCTACGATGAGCTCTGATACCCTAGATCATTATACTGAGAAGATTCAGGATGGGATCAAGGCTGCATTTGAAGATAAATTCGCAGCGCTCACAGCAGATCTGATGAAGAGATTTGAAGATGAGCAAGCAAAACTAGTTGACAAGGAACGGAGTCACATAGTTGGGATGCACAATGACATCCTTGCTGAAGTAATGCAACTAGTAAATCCTCTTGCTGAGTCAAGATCATGTCACTGATACCAGAAGCTCCACCCTGATAGTGATGAAAGAAGGCAAGATCATGTCACTGATACCAGAAGCTCCACCCTTTGAACTACTCCTTCCACCTTTGCGTCCAGACAAAAAGCTAGATCCTGTAAAGTTCAAGAATGCCTACTATGGATTTGCTGAAAAATGAGGGATCCATAGAAGAGAAGAGTTGGACAAACTAATGCAAAGGATGTACAGGATGTTTGGCATCCCCAAAGAGCTACAAATGTTCAAGTACACCTGAGGAAGACAACTTGGAATCAGATGATAGGTACGCTTTTCATGTATTCTATAACGCACACACCTATCTGAATGAAATATTTCATCTCACTGATTCTAAGACAACATCTCATTGTCTTCTGAGGTATGTATTGTTTACATTATCTACATTTCCATTCATGGTATCTGTTTTTCTGATTAAGTGTTTTTATTCCATCAAAAAGGGGGAAATTGTTGGGAAATCTGTATTTTAGTTTTGATGGAAGTTCCAAAACAGGTTGTAATAGGACCAGTCAGACCTGTTAGCTGACTGATGACTTAGAATCAGATTAAGATGACCAGCTGAAATGTATAGAAAGCTGATGTAAAAGATAGGTCACATATTGAGGGGGAAGTAAAAGATAGGTCACATATTGATGTAAAAGATAGGTCAATATGTATAGGTCAGGTCGAAGTATCAGATGACCCAGATAAGGTCAGATGATCAGAAGACTAAGAACAAATCAGAAGACAAGAAGTCAGAAGATCAGGGGAAGACAGATGAACCTGAAGACTCAGATGACATCAAGACTCGGATGAACTGAAGACTCGGATAAACTCGAAGACTCGGATGAACTCGAAGACTCGGATGAACTCAAGACTCGATAGAACTTAAGACTCAGATGACAAAGACTGGGATGAACTCAAGAACTCAAGAATAAACCCGAGGACTCAAGATGATGAATACACCGAGGCTCGAGACACCAAGATCAAAAGACCAAGACCTACATTCACCGAAGTCACAGATTGAGCTAAGACAATATGCATCGAAGACTCAAAAAAGGTAGATCGGTCGGTTATTCGATCAAGTCAGCTCACACCTGGTGTCAATCAAAATTATACACCAGACAAGACGAATCTTCTACAAAATGAATATCAATCGTCTAACGGACAAATTACTGAAGTGCCGCCTCGCGAAGCCAAGGAGAAAGCGACACGTGCACAAAAAGAGCTGACAATGCGGGATACGATGATGCGGACAAAAATGGCGCTAATCATGCCTACGGCCACGCTGATAATCGGAGCACGATACAATCATATCCTACAACCTACCTAATATAGCCCGAAATTCAAATTGCTCTCCAACGGCTCTTTGATTTTGAGGTCTATAAAATGGGATTGCTCGAAAGGAAGGAAAAGTGACCAACTACTATCACATGAACAATTGAGCAAAGCGGAACAACATCATTAACGCAGATTCTCAAGAAGCAAAAAGCCTTCAGAATTTCCGCTCGAAGAATACCATATTTGAAGATTATTCTTAGAGTGTTCATCCCATTGTTCTTAGCAAGAAATCCTATCCACTAGCATTTTGGCTACCTAAAACACCAGGATAGATTTCCAGTTGGAACCCTCAAACATTCTTTACCCAAATGCAAGTTAGGTTAAGTTTGTTCCCGGAAGATTTCAGACTTGGGATTCTAGTTTTTTGATTTCTAGTTCGGTTGAGTGTGAACTCGATAAACATCTGTAGAGTGTGAACTCAATAAACATCTCGGCCATCCCGTGAGGGATAGAAGTCCCGCAGGTTAAGTTCGGTTAAGTTCGGTTAAGGTTCCCCTATGTTAAGGGAAGAGTGGGCGTAAAGGCGGGTTTAAATCGAACCACTATAAAAAATCTTGTGTGCATTTATGTGCTTTCTTATTGCTTTACACTATTCACATAACTGAGTTTAAAAGCGCATACATATTCTAAGTTAAGCTCAGTCTGCACCAAGCAACTGATCTGATCAGGTTGACACCTTAGTCAGCTGGTTGAAAACTGACTTAAGAATCTGAATTGATAAAACTGGTTTTTCACACGGGTTAAAACAAGCTTTCGCACTCTCAGTTAAAACTGACAGATATCAAGCTGATCTGCCCTCAGGCTCTCAATAAGATTGAACATCAGTCTAAACTGATACACTAGCACTCTGATCGGGTAATCTGCCAATCACACCTGATCCGCACGAAAAGTTTTGGAAGTCTATTCACCCCTCCCCTCTAGACTTCCACCCTCACAAAACTCGTTCGGGACCTACACATAAGCACAAATATATCACAAGGTTTGATCACATGCATCATATTAAAATCTCAAAAAAAATATGAACATGCATCAACCAACATCTCAAAACAGTTTAAATAAGCCACGTGGGGTGGGTCATTATTTAAACACATTCACAAAAGTGTTACAAACAAGAACGATTACAAACCTTTAATATCCAGATTAATAGTTGGCTCCACTTGACCAATATAAAATTGGCGGGGACTTGAGGAAGTATATGCATATCAATTTTATACCTAAGTAATAACCATGATTAATCTGGATTATTATTTCGTATTGAGCGAGCCTCGTGGGGAGGGTCATCGCCGCCACTAGTAATAATCCACAATCATCCATTTGGAATTTATTCATGTGAAAGCTATCTTTTTGACCGGCCCCGGGGGGGAATTTCTCCAAAAGAATTCACAAATAAATAAATCATGGAGGTCAAAATTAATTCAATTTTATTATCCGGAATAAAATTGTCAATTAATTATTTAAACATACTTAGTAATTTTTTTAAAGGTGAGATTTTTCATTGGGCAACTCTCATGCAAACACATTTAAACAAATTAAATAAAGCATAAAATAGCACAATAATAAATCAAGCAAAGCAGAAAAATAAACATATTGGGCACAAATTATCCAATTGTCATGGTTTGATTTTTCTTGGCTTGATCTTGAAGAAACACCGTCTTGAATTTCTCCCACTCGATCATCTCGAAAAGAATACTTCATCTCGAAACGCCTAGCCAAGTAGCTCCACTTGGGATGCACGCCGATCGCATCCCCGCCACTTGGCCAAGTCACTCAGACCTTTGCTTCGGAGAAGCCGCCCACCCGTGCCTCGGCACGCCTCGGCATAGTTCGGTAGTCCCTCGGCGACGCAGCAGCGTACCGCGTACACATCGCCTTTTCGCCCGCGATACTCGGCAGACCCGCCACGCAGCTTTTTCGCCCTCGCCGCCAAACAATCCGCTCTGCGCCTGCGTCGCCGCAGCTGCAGCTTCGCGCCCGTCTTGTGGCGGTGATCATTCGCTCGGCCCTCGGCCTCGCCGCGCCGTCGCGTGCTGCAAGCGTCGTCGCGTCGTGGCGTGCCTCCCCTAACGCGTCAAGCGCGCCGCCGCTTTACGCCCGTTACGGATTTTATCCTTCTCCGTCCTCGTTTTCGATCCGGTTATAATTTATTTACAAAAAATAAATAAATCTAGATCTAGACTAGTCTATTACATTGATCAAATCAAACAAATCCTAATCTACTCGTGGATTTTCTCACGAGGCAAAACGAATCCGAACTAATCGAATTAAAAACCACAATTTATATGCATGCATAAATAAACACATTAAATTCCATGACAATTGGATATCTGCAAAACAGATCTAGCAATTCTACTATCAATTTCAAATTTAATGTCGTAATTAAATTACAATTTAAAAATTGAGAACCCAAATCGTGGGCTCGACTTTAGTTGTTGGGGAATAAGTTGCACAGATCTATTCGGGGTGAACATTTAAATACAAATTTAATTCTTATAATTATTACTAGCATTAATTAATCCTATATTAATTCAAATAATAATCCAACAACATATCATGCATATAAATAATTCACGTAAATCCTACGCATGCGGAATTCTACGAGTTTACGTGAGCGTACCTATTGGGATGGCAGTGATCTGGCTGATTAGACTAACCAAAAGAACTTCCCAAGTATTCCCTTAATCCTTGTTCGACTATCCGGTGGTAGGACACTTGTGAACAATTAACAAAAGGAAAATAAATTATGTTGCACCACCTTTGTGGATTTACGAATTTTTCCAGCACATGGAATTGTACTTGGGAATGAAAGAGTCATCCCCTATTTATAGAGCACAAGTGGTCGAAAATTTTGGGATAAAACAATGTGGGAAAATCTTTTCTTGATCTCCAAGAAATCTTGAATATATCTCATATATTCTTTTTCCCATAATTATAATATTCCACAAAATCCCACGTACTCTTTGTTATGGGATATTTTCGAAAATAATAGGCAAGATTCCAAGATTTGGATCTTCTTGAATTTATGAGATATTCTTGTATTTCAAGAAATACATATCTTCCATAATATCTTTTCAAGAAAATCTTTCTTGCCCTTTATCTTTCAAAATTTCGAAATATCTTTATAAATAACCAAGTGGGAGATTTCTTGAATTTAATGAGATAATCTTGTATTCCAAGAATACATATCTACATTTCATAACAAAATTCAAAGAAAATCGTTCTCCCCTTTTATCCATAAATTTTGAAAATAATTAGGAAAAATAAGCAACAATATTTATTTTATTTTAAACACTTTTTTCAGTTATTGGACTATATGTTGGGCTACTCAGGGGGCCTTTAGGAGAATTAAGATTGGACCTTCCAATGGATCTTGAATTATCAATATTGAGCCACAATATTATTCAAGCCCATAAATATTAATTAATCCCACTACATAATTAATATTGCACTATCCATCTTAACCCATATTACAGTCAATGTGGCTCCCGGTTATTATTTCCCGTGTTTAAGATTATCTAGCCCATTAATTAATTCAAGCCACTGAAATAGCTTTCCGTTAATTAATATATTTTGTCCTTGGTCAAGGAACGGTTCAACATTATTATCCATACCGGAAACTAATTCCACTTGCAAGATTTGGTATGACAAAGCTTATGAACCTCCCAAGGGGGCAAATCGAACAAGCGTACTTGCACACGATTCTCCGTATTAAATCTTAGCAATCACATGTGACCAATAATATTGCCCAAAATAAAAAGTATTGAATCTCGTTGATTCTCTACCCATGATAAGTCAAAGCAATAGTTACCAACCACACGTGATCCTATTTAAGGAACGAAGATTAAGAAATAACGAACCACTGAGGTCTAATTCTTCCTTGTTCAGTTCTGAAGAATTTGTCCTCCTGTAGGTCCTATTCAGTGCATCAGTCATGCACTAGTGCAATCTCTTGGTCAAGACAAGTCAATCTGAGCCTTACACTTCAACCTTTCACGATGGGTTGTTCATTTCCATCTAGGTCGTGAATGGCGTACTTTTAGTTACAATGGACTGTTAATTTAATCTTCTGTGATTTGGTATCACTAAATTAACTACAATGTAACACGTACGAATTATTGAACAGTTATGCAGTAAATATATGTTACATTCGATAATATTTAAAGCATCAGTGATAAACAATTTATTTCAGTAAATAAATCCGAAATTCAGATTTTGATTATACAAAGTAAAAAGCATACTTTCCAGTATAATCCCAACAGATATTGCATTTAAATTGATTAGTCCAATTACCATAAATTAGTTGCATGAGCTATTGACATTGACTTAAATTGTTAATTGAATAATTTTTAATTAAATTATTATTTGACGTTATTAGTTGAATTGTAAAATGACACTAGGTTGGTTGTGATAAAGCTCGATTTGTTTACTTATTTATATGATTATTTTACAGGATATAATATTTAAATTGATTAGTCCAATCATGGACGGATCCAGAAAACTTTCATGACGAGGGCACAAAAATAAATAATATAAAGAGTAGATTTCCTATGAACCCGGGCTCACGTGAATTTTATTTTTTTAATATTATGATTATGCATATACATTATCACTATCTTAAAAAATGCTTGATTTTTTAAATAGTAATAGTGCATATACATAATAGTGATAGTGCGCAACATACAAGTGTTACTTGAAGGAAAAAAGTTTACGTGAACTCGAGGTATATATAAGATTTTAAATATATTTATTTATTTATTAGTTTTAATTAAACTTTTGAATTCTTAAATTCTAAAATAACTAATTAAATTCCAGCGACCTTTTCAACCAAATTGAAAAATAATTAAGATCCATCAGTATATTTAGAAGCCCATCGTTTTTAGTTAAAAAAAATATTAAAAATTATGCAGCTACGCCTCTCCCATGTCCCAACCCTTTCTGCAGACAACCTTAGTAATGAGAGAAAACGGAGTTCACTCTATGCAAGCAAAACAAATTGGTTTCCATAGTCATCGCCGCCGGAGGAGGAAAGATTCTGTCGTCGAGTGGAAAACGTCCAGTTTTTTTTTCCCAGATAGAATCGAACCAGTGCGTAACCAGTTCAACCGTCGGCGGTTCACACCATTTTGAGCGATTTTTGATTGAGTAGATCGGCGAGTGGTTCAATGTGTCAAAACGGGCCGGTGGCCTGTCCGAGTAGCGGCCGGATCAGCCGGTCCGATCCGCTGTTTAAAACACAGATGGGAAGGCGATAATAGATGACAATCAACGTGGTTTAGAAGGAAATAATTCAAAATTGTAAGAAAAAATAAATTCTTTAAAGTCGCATTATTTAACAATATAAAGTTTTTAAGCAGTTGGACCGCCACCCATTTTCCATGCCTGGTTGCAAAAGCAAAATATGTTCATAAATTGTGCGTAGAAAAATGGATCAAGAAATATATTTAAAAAATTTAAAAAAGATTATTATTATTATAAATAAAATAATTTTTTGTAATTTATTTAACACAAAAATGAATATATGTCATATCATGTTCATTCTATACTTACAAACAATGCAACGCACGGGTGATATACTAGTAAGTAGATTAGCTAGAAGTACATTCTTTCAATCTTTTGATTTTAAATTCTAGATGATTAATTTAAGCATAATTACTCAATTTGAAAACACTCAAATTAGCATTTGCAGAGGAGAAGTTGATTAAATAATCAGTTTTAAGAGGTTGAAAACACCTACTTCGTCCCATGTCAATACCATAATTTTATTCACAATATTTTTATTAATCATATACAAATATGTATTATACGATATATTGTATAGCATACTTAAATTTTAAGTATTCAAAATTGCATATCAATACCATGTCGAATTTTCAGTATATGAGTTTTTTTGGCCGATATAATGAAATTTTGAACAATATCGAAATATCGTTATATTATTTTGTGCTTACTATTACAGTAGCGAAAGTTTTTGGTAAGGTATGAAATTGTACCGAAAAATTCGAAGTACCAAAAAAGTTAATATTTTCGGTATTTTTCGATTTGATAATTGTGGTATGCCGAAATTTTCGATATTAAGTACGTTGTACATAAATCTTAGTGCAATAACTCATATGCATCAATTGCACTTTGCAATTAGTGCAACTTTCACTCAATTTTTTAAAAAGTTTGACTCATTAAAATATATATATAAATATATATATATATATATATATATATATAATATTAATTCTTGAAGAAAAATATCAGTTCAAACGAAAGAAGATATTGTATTAATTTTCAGACTGAACATCATTAATATTTTTGTCAATATATAACTAATCTATTTCATCATATCTTTGGTGAGTCATCTTCTTTTTGTAATGCTTTAAAGTTGTCAAGTAGAGTACTACTGTCTTGCACCCTTCCATCTTGAACCTTTTTAGTAAGTTGTCAGTATATTTCTCCCGTAAGATAAATATACCGTCTTCTCTTTGATTTATTTCAATACTGAAAAATAGTGCATCAAGCCCAAATCAGTCATCTCAAACGTCTTCATCATGTCTTCTTTGAACTCCTTATTCATTGTTTCCTGTGATTATAAGATCATCAACATATAGAGAGACAATGAGTGTATTGTTCGTACCTTGGGTCTTGATGTATAGTGTATGCTCACTCAAGATCCTCTTGAATCCAAACTTTGTGAAGTAGTTGTCGATTCTACTATACCAGGTTCGTGAAGCTTGTTTTAGACCGTATAGTGCTTTCTTTAACCTTAGGACTTTGTCTTCCTGCCCTTGTATTACGAACCCTTGAGGTTGTTTCACGTAGATTTCTTTTTCAAGATATTCATTAAGGAATGATGATTTCACATCAAGCTGGTAGATCTTCCACCTTCTTTGTATAACTAGTGCGATAAGTGCTCGAATGGTATCGAGTCGGGCAACTGGAGCGAAAGTCTCGTCATAGTCAATTCCTTATTTTTGCGAGTAACCTTTAGCTACTAGTCTTGTCTTGTGTTTCTAAATTGAGTCATCTGGGTTGAGCTTTGTCTTATACACACACTTAACCCCGATGAATTCTTTGCTGCTTGATAGATCCAACTCCAATGTTTTATTTTTCTTGATCATCTTGATCTCTTCTTCCGTGGCTTTTATCCATTCTTTTTCTTTTATGGCAACTTTGAAGCTATATTTTTTCTTTTCTCGATCATCTTGATAGTCTCGTCATGGTTCATCACAAAGTGCATGTGCGTGGTAGTTGAGCCAAAAAAATGATTCATTCCTCAATGTGGATTTAGAGAGAATACTCGTCTCATGATAATTGGAACATTAGTCGATGCACGTCACTTTTGGACTTGTGTCCAAGTGTGACAAATGTGATCCATTAGCGTAATGAGACAATATGATTAAGTTATTTGAATAGACACTTCATCATGTTCAAGACTTAATCGAGTACTCGTGAATGAAAGGATATTATCACAATTGCCCAGATATGTTACAGGTTGTTGCAAGTTCCTAGCAATGTATCTTATATATTGAGAATGACTGATTTATTGACTAGGATTCAATTAAGACTGTTAGTTTGACTAATCGCTTAATATATAAGAGTCTATGGGTCACACAACAAGTAACTCTCGCTTACAGACTATATTTGGTTGATTAAATATTAAGTTAGATTTAATATTTAATTTATGGAGATATAATAATAATTATATTTAGAATTAATTATTATTATTTAATTGAATTTAATTTAATTAAATGGGAATCCCAAAATAATATATGAAATATTATTGTAGGAAAATATATATATGGAAATCAAATCCATGGGATTTGATTTAATGGATTTAGGCTTTTATTTCGCAACAGGAAATAGCTTAGGGCTTAAGCTAAGCCTCCCCTATATATATTTGAGTCCTTGGGAATTCATTAAACACACAAGAAGTATTTTCTCCATAAAATCTCTAGTATAGAAATTTCATAGCAAATTCATTTGGGATTCAACGCTGATAGATCTGTGCAAGTCTGTGAACGGGGATTACGTGGATACCGTAGTTGAGGATATTGCTTACGAAGCACTGTAAGAATTTCGTTTACGTATTCTGTTATTTCAATTATGAAATTTTAATTCGTTGTAGGTAAATTTGTATTTTCACTGCGCATGTTTTATATGGATTATCTGCTTGTAAATTCCAACAGTATATGGGTAGTTCAATCGTGAAATCACAGAGCTAGGTTCTTTATTGAGAGGGGCAGGTATTAGCTTGAGTATGATGTTTGATTGAGTTGTTTGTTGTAACTTTGATCTTGAGTGTAGTGATTATTGTCTTGACCCTCCGTGGATATAAATTATCTCGATCGAAACACGAAACTGGGTGTTGTTTTCGTTTCCTACATTCGTTTTCATTCTATTCACAGATCTCACAAACTTATATTGTTCAGTCTTTGTACTGATACATTTGTGAGTTAGAACTAATACCGGTTCTGTAGATTCAACAACTATTGTTTGGTTTGTTTATGTTTTTAGTGAGAAAAATGAAAATGTCCTTGATGATGCCGAGGCAGAGGATCTTTTACGCCTCTTGAATTTACATATTCCTAGCTTCTACGATTCAGTTTTGAAGAATAGATGATTCAACTTTTATGTGTTTTGTTGTTATTAGGGAAGAAATCAATTAGTAGAATGATTTATTCCATAATTGATGTAATTAGTCAACTTGTAATTATTTGTGTCTTGTATTTTCTTATTTATTTGTACACACTGTAATTATATAAGGGGTCTCTTTGTATTACCAAATCACCAGTGTTTAGGCCCACTAGTACTTGGCCGGCCTCGGCCCTCAATTCGCCGCAATCTCAGATGCTCAGATGATGCTCATTACCATGCTTTCAATACGTGAGTTGATGCAGCAAGCACTAAATTTTGCAAACCTCCATGGAAACCCTAATCCGGATTCATTCCCGGCCTTGTCGCAAATTATAGTCCTCATGGTGGTTTGGGTGGCAACAATGGTGGTGACGTAGGAAATAGACTCCTCATTCGGGGCAACAATAGTGGTTCGGGTGGCGGTGGTCAGTCCAACGGTGGTGGAAAGGGAAAACATCCTCTGCGTTATCAGAATTGTCGAGGCGAACATTACGCTGACCATTGTCCACGTAGTAATGATCGAGCTTCAGATAGCTCGGCCAATCTTGCCGGGCTTTCGACACTCAATGTGTTATTTCTTCTGCTACTGCATCAGATTGATATCTCAATATTGGTGCCTCGGCTCATATGACTCCAAATCGGTCTTCTATGGATACACTTTAGCCCTGCAATGGAAATGGTAAAGTTGAAGTTGCTAATGGTAATTATCTTCCCATTACTCATATTAGTTTCTGTGATGTTACTAGAAATTTTAAACTTCTGGATGTATTGGTGGTCCCACACATCACTAAAAATCTAATGTTCATTAGCAAGTTAACCTCGGATTTTCCTGTTGATGTGTCATTTACTGATCAGTCATTTGTCATCAGAATCGTTTAACAATGGAGCCATTGGCCCGGGGCAGACGGAGTAATAGTTTATATATACTGGAACAGGGAAACTCAGCTTTGGTAACAACTTTGCAAACTTCCACTGTTGAAGCTTCCTTCGAGATTTGGCATCATAGACTAGGTCATGTACCTTTTGCTATTATTTCTTCGCTAAATAAACTAGGACATTTATCAGTTACATCTTTGTTGCCTAAACCTGGTTTATGTTCTCCTTGTCAACTTGCTAAGAGCAAACACTTATCGTTTATGTTGAATGACAAACACTCTTGTGTTGCAGAATCAGTCTCCATTTGAGGCTGTATTTGGGATCTCGTCAAATTATGTGAATTTCAAATTGTTCAGTTGTCGAATCTACCCTAATTTACGTGACTATGTGCCACACAAACATGCTTCTCAAAGTATACTTGCATTTTCCTAGGGTACAGTTCGTCTCATAAAGGGTTTCGGTGTTACGATCATGTTACTTCCCATTTTTACGTTACTCGACATGCCCAATATGATGAGATGTCGTTTCCATTCTCTGATTCAAAGGATTGTGTTGATATTACTGGTCTTGATATCTCCATTGTTCTCGAACCTGGTTCCTCACTTCTGCCATGTTCACAGGACGAAAGTCGTATTACTCAGCAGCCACATGTGCCACCCTCTATTCTCCTAGAGGAAGAAGTTGACATTCAATTAACACAAGCTCCTATTGTTGTTGAACCCACTGTTGGAATATAGAGGCACGTAAAATACGTAATCACATGCGTAACGGAAATTAAAGTTCACCAACAACGAACAATTAATCGCATACAGATTACAATAATCATAACGATAAATCTTACAGTAACTCAAGTGCAGATTTCTCTACTATGGTATCCACGTAATCCCCAATCACAAATTTGCACGGATTTGCCAGCGTTGAATCCCGAGACAGATTTGCTAGGAAAATCCAAACTCTAGATCTTATGGAAAAAATATGAAGTGATACTGTTTGTGAATCCCAATAGCTTGTATATAGAGGGAGGCTTAGCTTATTTCCCAAGCTAGCCCAATTAGGGAAATAAAATCCCTAATCTTGAATTAAATTAATTCTTTTTAATTTAATTCCTTAAATATAAATCTCTACGGATTTAAATGTCTTATATGAAAATATCTACGATTTATTTTCATATACATTAAATCCTACAATTATATTTCAAATATAATTATTGGGAATTCTTATTTAATTAAATCCAATTTAATTAAATATTAATAATAATTAATTCCAAATTAATCTATTATTAATTACTTCTCCATAAATTAAATATTAAATCCAATTTAACATTTAATCAACCAACTCTAATATGTAAAAGGGAACTACTTGTTGTGTGACCCATAGGCCCTCATATACAAAGCGATTAGTCAAACTAACGGTCTTAATTGAACTCTAGTCAATAAATTAGACATTCTCAATATATGAGGTACGTTGCGAGAAACATGCAACTACCTGTAACTGAAACGTGGGCAATTGTGATTTCCTCCTTTCATTCACGAATACTCGATTAATCTTGAACATGATGAAGTGTCTATTCAAATAACTTAATCAATTTATCTCAAATCACTAATTGATCATTAGTGTCACACTTAGTCACAAAGTCTAAGTTGACGTGCATTGGTTAATGACTTAGATCCAATTACGATGAGAAGATGAGTATTCTCTCTAAATCCACTTTGAGGAATGAATCATTTTCTTGGCTCAACTACCACGCACATGCACTTCGTGATGAACCCAATCCAAGCCATATCTACACATAGACGGGTGCAAGCGTCGGTCATGGTCAAAGTTCATCACTCCACACATGTCGTGCGTATTGACCTCAAGTCGAAGGAGTATCGCATCGCTTCCACTAACCGAGACACCCGTAGACACATATAGTGGAACTACATCAAACGGTTTCTCGGATGGGTATACCAATACCCTCTAAGGTATTTGTGCATCCATCATAAGATACCTTGTATCTCGCAGTAAGTGAGATCTTACTACACTCTCTAAGAGTATAATGCATGTCGCACACCAATCTCCATTGCATCATCAATATCCCTTTCTTGATGATCCTCGATTGGGGCTATTTAAGAATCATGCTTAAGTCATCCGAGTTCTCACTCACTCAATGACATTAGTGACTCAAGGGAACACATATGAGAATAAATGTAAACAATCAAACATAATATTCTAATTAGTGCAACGCCATACATTTAATATTAAACAAATAATAATATTAAACCAATACTGAATATTATCTGAGTATTATGTCCTTACAAAGGATTGTCTCTAGGATACTAACACTAACAATCTCCCACTTGAACTAGAGTCAATCACCTACATGTCTAACCCCTAGACCGTCAAAATGTCTAGTGTGTACATGAATACTCAAAGCCTTGGTGAAATGATCAGTCAGGTTATCCTCCGTGGGGACACGTTCTAACTATATCTCTCCTCTAGCGATTATCTCTCTTATCAAGTGATAACGACTCGGTACATGCTTATTTCTGTTATTGGATCTCGGTTCCTTAGCTTGCACAATCGCACCAGTATTATCACAATACAACTTTATTGGACTGCTGGCACTCAGAACTACCCCTAGTTCATTTAAGAACTATTTTATCCAGACAGCTTCTTTGGCAGCCTCTGCCGCAGCAATGTACTCAGCTTCGATTGTTGAGTCCGCCGTAGTTTCTTGTTTGGAACTATTCCAACTAACCGCCCCACCATTGAGAACAAAAACATAGCCCGAATGTGATTTATAATCATCACAATTGGATTGAAAACTTGCATCAACATAGCCAGTTGCAACTAGCTCTGACTGTCCTCCGTAGACTAAGAAACAGTCTTTAGTACGTCTAAGGTACTTAAGAATGTTCTTGACAGCAATCCAGTGACGTTCACCTGGATTCTGCTGGTATCTACCAGTAGTGCTAACAGCGAAGGTCACGTCTTGCCTTGTGCAAGTCATGGCGTACATGATGGAGCCAATTGCGGATGCATATGGTATATCCTTCATGCGCCGGATATCAGCGTCTGTGGAAGGACAATCCTTCTTAGACAGCTTTATCCCATGACATGCCGGTAGAGAACCTCTCTTAGAGTTCTCCATCACAAATCGCTTTAACACCTTATCTACGTAGGTTGACTGTGACAGTCCCAACATCTTCTTGGATCTATCCCTATGGATCTTGATCCCTAAGATGTAGCATGCCTCACCAAGATCCTTCATCATGAAGGTCCTTGATTGCCAATCTTTAACCGACTGCATAAGAGGAATGTTGTTTCTCATAATTAGTATGTCATCGACATACACAACTATGAAAATAATATTTCTCCCACTGTGTTTACGATAAACGCATGGATCTTCCAAATTTTTGATGAAGTCAAACGATTTGACAGCTTCATCAAATCGGATATTCCAACTCCTAGAAGCTTGTTTTAGTCCATAAATGGACCGTTTGAGCTTGCACACAAGATTGGACTTTGGCTTAGATACAAAACCTTCCGGTTGAGTCATAAAAAACTCCTTATCAATGTTCCCATTGAGGAAGGCTGTTTTGACATCCATCTGGCAAATCTCATAATGTAAAAGTGCTGCTACAGCAAGTAAAATTCGAATGGACTTGATCTTGGCAACAGGTGAGAAGGTCTCATAATAGTCAATAATTTCGCGTTGACTATAACCTTTTGCCACTAACCTAGCCTTGTAGGTTTGTACCTTGCCGTTTGCATCAGTCTTACGCTTGTAGACCCATTTGCAACCTATGGGTTTTACCCCTTTCGGCAACTCAACCAAGTCCCAAACTTGATTGGTGTACATCGAGTCCATCTCGGATTTCATGGCTTCTTGCCACTTCTCTGAGTCAACGTCTAATGTTGCCTCAGTGTAAGTTCTGGGATCGTCTTTGTCCGGAATCTCCACATCATCATGTTCCTCTACGAGGAAACCATAATATCTAATGGGCGGATTACGAATCCTAGTAGACTTACGGAGCTGTGTTTGTGCAGGCTGTACATTCTGATCGTGAAAATTTTGTGGTGCATCGATTTCATCAATGTCCGGAGAGTCCTCAAGAGCAACACTTTCTGATGCCTCTTGGGCGGGAGTTTGAACTATGTTGTTCTCATTCAGCCCACTTGGAGTTTGTTGCGAAGGCAATGCAACTCTAATTACGCTCCCACTAGCTGAAAGAGGATCACTAAGTGATAAACTTCCACCATGAGAGTTGTTGAATGCTCCCACTGATTCCTTGTCACGTTTCTTTGACAAGATATCAGTCTCTTGGTTATCTAGTGGTTCTTGAATTTCTTAAAGTTCTATCATCTTATGGCCTTGGTCCTTGAAGACATAGTCTTCTTCGAGGAACATGTCCTGCCTAGAAACAATTATTGTTTGTTTCTCAGGTAGATAGAAATAATATCCTCTTGTTTCCTTAGTATATCCCACAAGGTAACCCTTTTCACCTTTGGATTCCAACTTATCAGTGATCATCTCTTTCACAATCGCGGGGCAACCCCACGTTTTGATATGTGAAAAAGTTGGCTTCTTGTCATACCATAGTTCATATGGCGTATGCTCAACTGATTTGGATGGAATCATGTTCAGAATGTAGATTGAGGTTTGGAGCGCGTATCCCCATAAGAATGTTGGAAGAGAGGAAAAGCTCATCATGGACCTTACCATGTCTAACAAGGTTCGGTTTCTCCTCTCTGATACTCCGTTCATCTGTGGTTTTCCGGGAGGAGTCCATTAAGATTGGATTCCATGTAACTTCAAGTAATCCATGAACTCGTGGCTAAGGTATTCACCTCCTCGATCCAATCGAAGAGTCTTTATTCTCTTACCAAGTTACTTCTCTACTTCAGCTTTGAACTTCTTGAATTTCTCAAAAGACTCAGATTTGTGTTTCATAAGATACACGTATCCATATCTTGAGAAATCGTCAGTAAAAGTGATGAAGTAGGCGAAGTGACCCCTTGCTAGAGTGGGCAATGGTCCACAGACATCACTATGGATCAACTATAGAACTTCTTTGGCACGAATTCCTTTCCCAGAAAAGGGTTTATTGGTCATCTTGCCCTTGAGACAAGATTCACAATTTCCATAAGACTCAAAGTCGAATGGTGTTAAGTAGTCTAACTTTCTTAACCTTGCAATCTTATTCTCATTTGCATGACCAAGCCTACAATGCCACAAGTAAGTCGGGTTTTCATGATTACTAAGTTTGAGTCGTTTATTTTGTATATTAAGAATATCATGTCCACAATGCAACAAATATAAATCATTCGATAAAGGAGCATTTCCATAAACATCACCATTAAGCGAAAAATAACAATTATTATTTGCAAAATGGAAGGAAAACCCTCCAATGTCTAAAATAGGAATAGAAATAATGTTGCGAGTAATAGAAGGAACAAAATCACAATTATTTAGTTCAAGTCTAAAACCAGAGGGTAAGTCTAAAATATAAACGCCAACACGTTCAGCAGCAACTCTTGCTCCATTCCCAACATGTAGGGCGACTTCACCCAGCCTAACTGTTCTGCTATGCCTGAGACCCTGCACATTAGTACAAATGTGTGAGCCACAGCCGGTATCCAATACCCAACAGTTAGTATCATTTGTGGACATGTTTATCTTAATAACAAACATACCTGTTCCAGTGGCTGAGACACATTGTGCCTTCTTTTCAGCTGCTAGAACCTTACAGTCCTTCTTCCAATGCCCCTTCTGCTTGCAGTGGAGGCATACATCCTTGTCCACCCTCTCCTTCTTTTGAATTCCACCTTTGGGCTTAAGGAAGTTCGGCTTAGAGCCTTTCTTTGCCTTGCCCCTTCGCTTCTTCTTTCCTTTCGGAGCAGAAGAAGTAGAGGCACTCACCATGAGCACGGGTTTTTCCTTAGCAGTGGAAGACTCAAAAGTCTTTAGCATGTTATGCAGCTCGGGCATAGTCGATTCTGCTTATTCATATTAAAGTTTACAACGAAACTCGAATATGAATCGGGAAGTGACTGAAGAATGGCATAAACAGCAACGTTGGTTTTGAGCTCAATGCCCAACCGACCAAGTTTCTCGATTAGCCCTATCATTTTCAACACATGAGGAGAAACCTTCCCTCCTTCAGACATCCGGCATTTAAACAGATCTCTCATTACTTCATAAATCTCGGAACGAGATTCAGAATCAAAGAGATCCTTCAGATTCTTGATCATCTCGAAGGGAAGCATCCTCTCATGTTGTCTTTGCAACTTGGGAGTCATCCCGAGGAGCATAACACACTGAGCCTGGGAAGCATCATCTTGATGCTTCTTTTGAGCTTCGGCGTCAAACACCTCGGCTCCTTCAGTACCAGCCTCCGGGGTAGCAGGGATTGGTGTGTCCAACACGTACTCAATCTTTTCTTGCCTAAGCACCAAACGCACGTTTCGGTGCCAGTCGAGAAAATTTGGCCCAGCCAATTTGTTCGTTTCCAAAACGCTTCTCAGTGATAAGTTATTCATTTCAACAATCCTACAGAAATAAAATAAAACGAAAATTAAAACACGTAATTCCTATGATCAATATTCAGCAATCAAAATAAACATGGTCTTTCAAATTTATTTTGTCTCCATTATTTTCACATATTCAACGACCTCATCGGAAGAATACGAATTTATATCTAATATAAATCATAATGGACTAGGATCCACATTACTACTATTATAATCCCAGTGAGGGCTGAATATCACAATAACATAACTGGTAGGTCTCTAAACCAATTGCAAACTGCAACTCCTAGTTTGTCGAACCTAGTTTGACTAATGTCCCTTACCCTTTGTCCCCGCGAGGGCGAGTTAAACAAAGTTAAGTTGGTTTACAACCATCAAGCAGCGACATTACATGTCCCTATAAAAGTCCCGTTAGATGTAGATCCGAGCAAAAGACGAGGGCCTTAAATACTCATTGGAACAAAATCTCCGGTTTACTTTTAATTTTGATGGAAGACATCTTATCAAATTAATGAGAAAACCATATTTTAGTGAGGAACGTTTTAAAGGCGGGGTATTAATTGCTTAATCGAGATCCAACATGTTAATCTACATTGTTGGGAAATTTAGAGTTTTGATGAAAGTTCTAAAACACATGTAATAGGACCAGTCAGACTTGTTAGCTGACTGATGTTTATATTACTGTTTATAGAATACCAGTTGATAATTATTGTATAGAACAACTGATGTAATAGATAGGTCACATATTAAGGGGGAACCTCAATATGTATAGGTCAGATCTGAAGATCCAAAGAATAGCTGATATCCGACAGGCCAGAATGCAAGAGAAGAACAAAAGATCAGATCGATCTGATCAAGTCAGATATCTCAGCTGAAGTCGTGAAGCTCAAACTCAGAATACTTGAAGATCAGATGACTTCGGAAGATCGGACGGAAGATCTACATCGGAGTGCGCTAGTTGAAGTTAAGTCAACCGCAAGAAAACTCCATCGATTAGATCGTCACTTTGATCGATCAAAGTCATTTCGGTGAAAATCGATGTTTCACCAAATCATACGTCGATGATCCGAACAAGAAGAATGTCAAACTTAGTTGGAAGAACAACACCGAAAAGTGTGAATTTAAAAGAAAATATTAGGAAGCAAATTTTCCGATTCTCGTTAACCAATAAGAACAAGACACGTATGATCGGAGTAAGGTTTGGCAATTACGGGATTTGGTGATGCTTTTCTCCAACGGCTATAAAAGACATTATTCACGCCGACCATGCCGTTCTGAAGCACGCGTCAAATCAACGACCAAAACGCAAGCCTACCAAATATAGCCTAAAATTCAAATTGCTCTCCAACGGCTCTTTGATTTTGAGGTCTATAAATATGGGATCACACTTGAGTGAAGACGGAAACCCCATGAAAGGATCAAGAAGCTCAAAATTTATAATCGATTTTTATCGAAGAACACGAACAAGAAGATTATTTTATTAAGTGTTCATCCCATAAGTTCTTAGCATAGAAATCTTTTTCATCTACCGATAAATTTATCTTAAACACTAGAAAACATTTCATAGTTGGAACCGAAACAATATTATCATAACCCAAAGTTAGGTTAAGTTGTTTAGCAAGATTTCAGACTAGGGTTTCTAGTTACGATTTCGGGATCGGTTGAGTGAGAACTCTTTAAATATCATGACGATTATCATATTGTGTTTTGTGTTGGACTAATCCAAAGAAGGGAAAATCTAAGTCCGATATCTTGGTTTAGTTGGTGCCTCACTTTGATGATAGGGAAGACTATGGACGTAGGGTTTGAAGTTTCACCAAATCACACGCCGATGATCTAACAAGAACCACTATAAATCAAGAAGATTGTGCCTTTACCGCTTTGATTAATCATTTACACAATTGCACACAACTATTAAAAGCTTAAAGATAGAAACATCATTCTGAAGCTATCTTAAACACTAGAAAAGATTTCATAGTTGGAACCAAACAATATTATCATAACCCAAAGTTAGGTTAAGTTGTTTAGCAAGATTTCGCATTAGGGTTTCTAGTTCGATTTTACGGGATCGGTTGAGTGAGAACTCTTTAAATATCTGTTTGTCTTTGGTTGGACTAACACAAAAAATCTAAGTCCAGTTTGGTTTAGTTGGTGCCCTTGTGATAGGGAAGAGTGGACGAGGACCCGGTTTGTCAGAACCACTATAAATCTTTGTGTGCCTTTACTGCTTTGATTAATCGCTTACACAACAATTGCACACAACTATTAAAGCAAAGATACATATTCTAAGTTAAGATTAGCACCAAGCTTCTGAACCGATCTAATCAAGCTTCGAAAAATTTTAGTCAACCGGTTAAAAGACTAACTTTGGAATCGATTTATCAAAAACGGTTTTCAAACACGGGTAAAACTTAGCTTCGCGACATCAGTTAAACTGAGATAGTTACCAACCTGATCTCGCCTTCAGCGATTAGTAAGTTGGTTATCGATCCCAAACCGATTCACTCAAGACTCGATCAAAGCTAATCGCAATCACACTCGACCACTTTCACCAACAAAAAGTTTTAAGTCTATTCACCCTCCTCTAGACTTCTGCCCTCACAAAAACCCGCTCGGGACCTACAAGTGGTATCGAGCGGTGGTTCTCTGCACTAATCGGCTTTTGAGTATCATCGATTCTTGAGGAAGAATCTTTATGGTCATTTGAACAGATCTTGAAAACCGTTTTTAAAACTCATTCTTTCTCCAAAGTCACTCAAAGATGGATAATACCTCGGTATGTATCATGATCCGCCAAGTTCTCAATTGATGAGTATGCAGATTGGGTCATTTACATGTGCAACCATCTAGGTTCGATTAGTGGCAGAATGATGGAAGTCATCGAAAGAGGACCCATCATCATATATCACGACAACCCCTACAGGTTGGAGGAGATCCGCATTTTGCCGGGAAGTCTTGTGCGAAAAAAGCCCACCTTGATGGATGCAGAGGAAAGGAAATCAGATACTCGGATATAATCGCCGAGCATATTATCATGAAAACGATGGATAAGGTCACCAAGGAAAAGATTAAATATCTCAAAATCGCGTAAAAGCAATGTGGGATACTCTAGCTGAGATATGCGAAGGAAATGATCAGATCAAAGACAGCCGTCTACAAGCCGAACTGGTGAAGTTCGAAAAACTAAAAATGCTGCCCAACGAGAACATCAACAAACTCGATGGAAGGATTACTATGTCAGTGAATAAGCTACGAGAACTTGGTAGAGAGATGTCAGACAAGGATATCAACTACAAGATCTTAAGATCTCTTACCAAGAAATGGGATATGAAAGTCACGGTAATCAAGGATTGCCAAGACATTTCAAAGATGAAGTCGAGTAGCTTGTTCTTAAGCCTTAAAGCTCACGAGTTCGATTTAATTGAAAGAGGACAAGCGAGATGAAGATGAGGTGCCCAATTTGAAAGCCTCAACTTCTAAATCGATTATGTTTAAGGCAACCAAAGAAAGCAGATCAAGGCCAATGAACCCGTTGGAAACATCATAAGTCAGTGTAGCAGACGCTTCGCTTACTGATCTGCTTCCAGAAACTAGAAAAATCAAAAATTCAACTTGGTAAGTATCGAAGATTCTATAAAGATTATCAACATACCGAGGAAGAGATAGGAGATCAGCCAACAGATCTCCAGAAAGAACTGTGATCCGATGATCGAAGAGATCCTGAGAAGAAAAGAAAAGAGATAATCTAAATGATGAGAGAAGAGATAATCGATCCGATGAAGGAGCTCAGACTACTATCGAAAGGGAAGTCACCGATAGATCATACAGACGGAGTGATTCACCGAAGAAAAGGTTCCGTGGATCAAGGGAGTGCTTCAACCGTGAGAAGTTGAAGTCACTACAACAAGCGCGGACGCCTGCACTGACGCCAAAAGAAAGGGAAGAAAGAGGAACAGTAAGAGAGCAACGTTGAGGAGGATGTAAAAGCCATGGTTCTTTCTACTACATCCGAATCGATTTATTCTATCGCCTCCGAGGATTTCCGGATACTCCCTTTGTAGAAGATTTCGCTCGATAAGCAAAGTCTTTGTTGACTTCTATGAGAATGAAGATCCGATATTTCTTGAGGATGATGATGAGATCTCGCCGATGGCCAAGGAGGACCAATCGAGGTAACCTCCAAACCTTTCTTTGTTTGTCTTTTTACACCTGCTATCATTAGCACACCTGCTCGGGAGATTGACATGCAGCTCTACTCTGAGCAATTGCTTGATGATCTCTCCAATGCAGTAGACATTTATGCTATAGTGGAAGCTGAGAATGACAAGCTGAGGATCAGAAATAATCACTTCATAAAAGAGAACGATCTCAAGAAAGCTTCGAACTTAAATCTAAACCTTTCGAAGGCAAATCGAGGAACTTAACATTCTGAAAGTTAAATCTTCTGATCAGGAGAAGCAGATCAAAGATCAGCTAGCAATTAACAAACAAAGAAGTCGATGACTTCAAAAATCCTTCAAGCGAAATTTGATGAGCTATTCCGAATGCATGAGAGTCTAAAATCGTCTGAGGATAGTTTGCGCAAGAAAATAGAGGTTTTTACAAAATCATCTAAAACTGTTCAAGATATGAACACCTATTTTCGAACAACGACTAACAAGAAGGGACTTGGGTATGAGAACCCTTCCACATCCTCAAAAGCCCCGGTTGATTCACCTCAAAAAGGTGTAATCAGACGAGTTTCTGACAAAGATACACCAAAAGCCAAACTTGTATCTAATAAGGGAAAAAGACCGATTGAGCAGGTAAGGCAGGTGCCTAACCAGAAGGGGAACAGAAATGGACCCCAATCGGTAAAAGCATCACCGAGGAATCAACGAAGAACTCGGTTCTTCGAAGAGACCTCAACGACGATCAGCGGATCGTATCGAAAAAGACAACCTTTGTAAGAAAAGGGAAGTCTGTCGAGACCCAATCAAGGTCATTTGCCTAATAAGCATGCTTTTAGGTAAACCGCAAAAACCACCTATGCCATGAGGAGAAAAAAAGATATGAATCTTTTGATGGTAGAAATCGTACCTACCCCTATAATCGTAAAAACCTAGGGTCGCCAACTTTTGAACCACATAATGGATGAAAAGAAGACAAAAAGAAAAAGATAAATCCCAAGTCTTCTAAGTCACCCAAGGTTCACACTAATAATCATACTAATCAGAAAGCATATAAAGAGACGTATGATTATGTTGATAGGTATGGGAGACAAATCAGGCCTTCTAATCTAACTGATCTCAATAGAAGTGCTCTGTTTGTATGGATCCCCAAAACTAATCCTAACCCCTCAGGACCCAATCCAAAAGGGGTACCTAAAGCCCGATTTGGGTGCCGGGGTTCGCGTGGGTCCGCCAACAAAGGAGGTGTGCAAGCAACTATCCGGTACATCGATAGTGGATGCTCAAGGCACATGACAGAAGCAAACATCTCCTCACCGCATATATAGAGCGAGAAAGGCCAGCGTGTACTCTTCGGTGATGATAACTTTGGTTATACCAAAGGATTCGGAACCTTAGAGAATGATGATGTACAAGTAACTGGAGTCTCATATGTCGAAGGTCTAAAGCACAACCTATTATCGGTTTCACAATTCTGCGACAACGGATTCAGTGTTGAGTTCTCGACTGATCAATGCACTATCAAGAATCGAGTCACTCAATAGATTTTGCTAACTGGTTCAAGGAAAGGGACGATCTACACAGTAGATTGGAACAGTTGCCTAAGAAATGCATGCCTTATTGTTAAGAGCTCCAAAAGTAGCAGTTGGCTCTGGCACAAAAGAATGAGCCATCTGAACTTTAAAACTCTTAATAAGATATCAAGGATGTCTCTAGTGGAAGGACTTCCGAATGAAGTATTTTCAAAGGATCGGACATGTCTTGTCGCATGTCGGAAAAAAAACAGTCAAAGCTTCATTCAAAGGAATTCTCGACCTAAGATCGGCAGAGAGTAATCTTGTTGCCTTCATATGGATCTATTTGGACCAGTTACACAAGTCAGTCTCAGCGGATGCAAATATACTCTGGTAATCATGGATGACTATTCCAAGTTTACCTGGGTTATATTCTTACATAAGAAGAATGAGACGACAACGAAGATACCCATTTCGCTAAAAAGATTACAAAATGAGAAGGGTGTCGGTGTAGTAAAAATCGGATCGAGATAAAGGTACTGATGAATTTCGAACTCTTTTATTACCGATTTTTGCTCTAAGTTTGGTATCAAAGATGAGACATCATTTACCAAGAACGCCACAAAACAGAATGGAGTAGCGAGCGGAGAAAAAGAACTCTCAAAGAAGTCTCGCCGCACGATGTTAGCCGAACATGCAATACCAAGCCGCTTTTTAAAGAAGCGTATTATCAACATTGCATGTCATACTCGTAAGCAGATGTCTTCGACTAAGGCTCACTACAAAACACCTATGAATGTGGAAGGGGCGAAAACCTCGTGTTTCTTACTTCCATGTTTTTTGGTGTGTCGTGTTTCATACACAACAATGGGAAGAGTCGGTTGAAGACTTTTTGAGGCCAAGTAAGATGAGGGTATATTCTTAGGATATTCCTCATCTAGCAAGGCTTTCGGGGTTTACAAATGATTTAACCCTAGTTGTGGAAGAAACACCCCATGTAGTCTTTGATGAAGCATCTTCGAACAAGAGAAATTGCCGTAACAAGATGTACCGATCAACCAAAGACTGATGCTCAGAAAATGGATCAGCTAACGATCAAGGAAAAGGATCAGAAATCGTAACAGTATACATCCCAGATCTGGCTGATTCACCAGATCAATCAGATCCTAAGGTACGAAAAGTTCGCCGATGAAGTTTCGGGCATGCAATTTGAGATCAAGATCAATCGAACCATCCGGTTCGTGGGGGAACACGAAGTTTCCTAATGGAGACATCGACACATGATGAGTCCAACATCGCCATAAACATGTTCTTATCAAGTGGATCATAAATCGCACCACTCCCACCGCTAGTAATGAACCTTTATCGAAATGGATGATGTTCTCCAAACCGACGCAAAAAATCGTAGCGAAGGACACGAATAACCACCATCCAACTGATCTGATCATCGGAGACCCATCTGATAGAGTTAAAACTAGACATCAGATTGGTGAAAGTGCCATGTATTGTTGTTATTTATCTATGAAGGAACCAACAACAGTAGAGGAAGCTCTACAAGACGCAAGTTGGATTCTAGCCATGCAGGAGAAGCTGGAACAGTTCGAGAGAAATCAAGTTTGGGAACTGGTGGACAGACCAAATCATCAAGACGTAATTGGAACGAAGTGGGTATTCAAGAACAAGAGAGATGAGAAAAATAACATAACCAGGAATAAGGCAAGACTTGTTGCTAAAGGGTATTCACAATCAGAAGGAATTGATTATGATGAGACCTTTGCACCAGTCGCTCGCCTAGAAGCCATTCGGTTGTTTCTGGCATATGCTTCCCACAGAGGGTTCACTGTGTATCAGACGGACGTAAAGAGTGCTTTCTTAAACGGGGTACTAGCAGAGGAAGTTTATGTCGAACAACCTCCAGGCTTCGAAAAGAGCAACCAAGTGTACCGTTTAAGAAAAGCTCTTTATGGCCTGAAACAAGCTCCTCGAGCTTAGTATGATACACTCTCTCAGTTCTTGATAGATAGTGGGTTCACTAAAGGAACAGTGGACAGAACCTTATTCGGAATAGAAGATGGAGAAGATATTCTGATGGTTCAAATTTACGTGGACGACATCATCTTCGGATCTCCCAATAAGAGTCTATGTGAAAGATTCAGCAAACTGATGCAAGGGAAGTTCGAGATGTCCATGATGGGTCAGATGAATTACTTTCTGGGTCTACAAGTGAAACAAAGTACAGAAGGGATATTCATTTGCCAAGCAAAGTACACTAGGAATTTATTGGCTAAGTTTGGAGTTCAAAATTGTAAGGAAGCCAAAATTCCTATGATGACTGGATTCAAGATGGATCCAGATGAGGATGGTCAGAAAACAAATCAGAAAGAATATAGGGCTCTCATTGGATCTCTACTATACCTGACTGCCAGCAGACCAGATATCACTTTTGCAGTAGGTGTATGTGCCAGATTTCAGGCAAATCCAATGCAAAGCCACCTAGAAGCAGCTAAGCGGATTCTTAAGTATCTGAAGGGGACAGTAAACCTTGGTTTATTTTATCCATCAGATGATAATCTAGAGCTTAGTGGGTATTCTGATTCTGATTATGGAGGTTGCAAGATTGACAGGAAGTCAACCTCAGGAACATGTCAGTTTTTAGGAAGTAAAACCGATCTCGTGGTTTTCAAAAAAGCGGACATCGATTCGACATCTACTACAATGAAGGAGAAATATATGGTCAGAGAAGGAAGTTTGTTGCTCCCAACTACTCCGGCTTAGTCGGCGGTGAGGATTATAACATTGTAGCTAAGAATGTACCTATATTCTCGCGATAATAGTCTTTATTGCAATCACTCGAGAATCTGTTCTACATACAAGATGCAAGCATGTGGATGTCGGACACCATTTTATAAGAGATCATGTTGAAAAAAGAAGAATATCGAATGGAAAAGATTCACACCGATTTCTGAAGTCGATATTCTAACCAAGCCACTATGAGATCGATTCGAGAGAATTATGCAATGAGCTAGGGCTTCGGATCTGGAGAAAAAGCACATAAAATGCTTGATGGATTGTTTTCGTAACCCGGTGGTTAAGAGACTAACCAGGTTAAGAGAAATCAGTTGAGTTTGGTATTTCAACTGATCAGAATATCAGTCAAGGAACTGATATGAGAAGTCGATCAGATTTACAAATTATCATATTAAAAGAACTGATCAGGTTAAAGAAACTGATCAGATTAAAGGATTATCTCGATTAAATCGGTTGGGTTATTTCACTTTTTTATAAGTCGATTAAGTTGACATTCAACAAGCAAGATTCACAAGATTAAAGCTTACATCGTGATAAGAAAAAGCAGTAATTTACACAAAAAAAAAAAAATAGAAATTTTCATTGATAAAGACCCGAAGGTCAGGTTTACATTACAAGTTACAAGTACAAGAGGACCCGGAGGTCAGTACATAAGTCATAACCGAAAACCCTAAACCTATAACCCTAAACCCTCATCCTAACCCTAGAAGAGGGGGAGAGAGAGAGATTTTAAGATCTCATGCTCCCATTTTCCCCCACTTAACAAAGGGTAAGAAGGCTTTGAAATAATCCTAAAGCCTCTCACCGAAGTTAAAACCAATGGAGCGAGAGAGGCCTTGAAAGGATTTCTATGCGAGAGCCCTTAGACACAAGTCAATGGGCTCTCCGGTGTTAAATGGAGCACATGTGCAAGAAAGTGGTTCAAAGACCTTATGGGCACATGTGTTACATCAAAAATTGAGTTGATATAACGAAGATCAAGCTGTTGTCCGATCCGCACCAGTATATCAAACTCATGTTTTATATCGATCGAAGTCTGTTGATGCTAGTTTTGTCATCTCGATAGACACACAAGGTGCATACGGTTAGGAGAAGTGTCTTCTCGATTCTATGGAAGCAGATCCACCACCTTGGTGGTAGAGAAGCTTGGCAACAATTGTATGTGAAATCTTTGATGACGATTTAAAACAAGTGATAAGGGACACCTTGGGGTTGATTTGAGAAGTTGAAATCATTGAAAAAAAGGGTAAAGGTTTTTTTGCGGAAAGTTTCAAGGAAATAAGGGTTCACCGAATGCATGATTTTACAAAGAAGATAAGTATGGTGAATGGGTTATGTTGTGTAAATCATTGGTCCAATTTATAGAGGCCAAGCAAGGGTGTGAATGCAAAATTGATTTCTCAAAGCCTTTTAGAGAAATCAGATCACTGAGGGCGGCGTGTAGGAAACACGCGACTGATAATTGGATAAATTTACGGTGATTTGACATTACGAAGAATCCAGACTACTTTTACACATGTCAAATCGTGCCAACTTAGGGAATCGAGATGACTATTCAATTCTTTAAGAACTAAGTTTTGGCGGTAACACTTATCCCAAGAATTGGCTTGGTCTGAGTAGAATCGGATTAGGTCAACTGAAATCTGATTAGATAAGAAACTGATCAGATGAGGAAGATCAGTTGAGCTTAATACCTCAACAAATCAGATATATATATCAGTCTATGAGAAAACAGAAATATCAGTTGAAGGGGGAACTTCAACTGATCAAGGAGGATCAGAAAAGGGGAAATCGATTTAAAGTGAAGCGGATCAGTTGAAAAGAACAGTTGGGAAATTATAAGGATTAGGCAGAAAACTAAGATCAACAATTGGAATCAACAATTACAAGTGGTATTGATTGATTACAACATCAGTCAACCAGATACGCATTTTTGTTTCCTTGTTTATTGCTTACCTATTTGATTTTATCTGATATTATTTGCCTTATTGTACTCATTACCTTTTGTGACGTATTCCCTGCAAAATATTTAATGCGGACGTGGGGTACTTGTATTAATTGCTACAAAATGTGATTTTAAATCCAAAAGGTATTAAATGCGTGTTTTTCCTGACCATACGATCAAAACCGCTTAATCTGGATCGTTTAATCTTTTCAAACGGTTGATCTTCCAATCTCGTTTTTTCCTCCTCCTCCTTATAAGTTTCATCAAAAACCCTACCGAGTTTTCTTATTCTCAAAAAAAAAATTGCGATTTATTCTCTGAAAACTCAAATTACCTTTCTGTGATTCAAGTGTTTTCCTGCGATTCAAACTCATTCTTTTCTGAAAAATTGAATCTGGTTATTTGATGGTTTTCTTTTTCAAATTCCTTTGTTCATATAGATTATGTCTATATTTGTTATCCTGCGATATGTCTTATTTTTTCTCGATATCCGTATGTGTTTATCGATTACTAGGCCTGTGAATAGGTCTGATAATCTATACATGATATCCTTATGTATATGCACAATTTTAATCGAGTCTATCTTGTTGTAGATGGCCACTCACGGTATGGGAAAGATTATGTGCAACTATGCTGATCTAGCGACAAAGATTGTCGATGACAAATTCGTACAATTTGGTGTTACGCGGGATCCAAAATCCATGGAAGTGGAACAAATTCTGAAGAAAGGAGGCCTTGAGAAATTATGTGCTGCTCACTGCAATCCAGTGATGCAATATGAAGCACTCGAATTCTTAAGGAATTTGAAGGTGGATACAGAACACCACGGAGATGAACCGATCTCTTGATTAAGCGGAGAGGAGATCGATCGAATAATGCAGACATAACACGCGTCTGCTCATCGCCCAAAGGAAGAATCTCGCCTGCGCACCACAGGGAGAATGAAGATGAGCTGATCAGAAAAGAACTCTTCAGGGAAGCTGACAAACATCAGACCGCGGGTTTTGTCAGACCGATGCTAAAAAGGAAATACCGACTGTTGTTTGACATATTGTCAAAAACAATCATGGGTATTTCATTGATCGTATCTCTAACTTCCATCAAAGTACAAAGATGGGTCGCAATAATTGACGGCCAAGAACATCAACCGGCATGGCTTCCTCGAAGGTCATTCTACTCAAGAACATGAAAATTTTGGAGTTAATGAATGGAGGCAGGTTTATCGAAGAAGAGGATCAAGAATCTCAACAAGGTTGCGATTATCTTGAAAGACAAACCGCCAAATTTGAATGGGACAGAATGGATGAAGTCCTACAAGGCCTTCCTCACAACAACTTCACTATATATGGGCCACCGATGATGATATATGCCCACTCCTCCAAAAGGTGAAGAAAGGAAAAACCAAGGAGGCGGCCTCATCTACACCGGATGCTCCCCAAAAAAGAAAAGAAAACCGGTGAAGGCTCGGGAGAAGAGGCCTAAAAAGGCAAAAACAGCCTCCATGACTCTGTTTCGGAAGATGAGTCGATGACGAAGGAGCGTCGAGATCACTGACGCGCACAGAGATCGGGAGAAAAATCGCACAGGCGGGCTTCTCAAGTTGAGCTTCGCTGTAACATTCCCGAGGAAGGAGCAAGAGACAAACGATCTCCTTCTCCTCAAACTCGGTGATTCACGCTCGGACCGCTCGAAAGCATGTTTCTCCTTTCTTCCACGCCCACGAACACGAAACTACATCGGTTCGCGAACGTAAAGCTTACCCGCTGCAGAGCGGGACGTAATTGCCGACAACGGAACCTCTGCGGAGTCGAGCCAATCACCCAACTTCCGCCTACTCAAGCACCACGAGAACCCTCTACATCTCATCAACTGGAATCGGGTCTATCCGAGCAAATAATTCACGAGTCCAGATCATCCAAGACCATCCTTAGGAAAAATGGTCGGGATGCAAATTGAACGAGATATTGATGCGATGTATCCGAGTCGGTAGCCCATCCTCGTTATCGAGAGGAAGTTATGGAGATCCTCACATGGAAAGATCTCCGGTTAAAGAGCTTCTCAGACTTTATGATGATTATAGAACAGATGGGAGGTGCTGATGAATTTGCAGATTTGGATTTCGATATGAAGAAATCTGCTCAAGTAGGATCACCAGCTGAGCTGATAACTGTTGAATCAATTAAAGCTCGATCCACGAGGAAGTGGGGTTGGTGAACAAAGGTGAACGGAGATCGATGAAGAAGCTCCTGAAGCAAATATGCCTATGAAGGATGCGGGAGCTGCCGATGATAGTGGAACTGGTGCTGCAGTTCATGACCAACCACTGGAGGCACAAACAACTGAAACAGATCAAGTGACGCATACCATTCCTACATCTCACATCACCGCTGATCAACTTCAGGAGATCAGATCATGTCTTAAAGATCTCCTGAAAGAAGAAGTTGAGGGAGTGATAGCTGATCAGAGGCAAATTGGCCTCAAAGAAATAACAGATCAAAGGGAATTGGCTATTTCCCAGTTGAGGCAATCAAAGATCGGGTTCTCCCAAATTTGTGACCACCGTGTCTGCCGAACTTATAAAATCGAGTTGATGACAAACTAATTGGTGGATCAACAACAAGTTTCTTTTCGATGCTCTATTTGAAAAAGTTAGAATTGATGGAAGAAACTTGACAAACTAATTCTTACACTCTCTCGCCATGGAATCTGTCAAGACCGAAATGATCTCGAAGGTTCAAAATCTAATCGAACAAGCTCAAGGTTTATCTCATTGCGAGATCTCAACAGGTGATATCGATCGACTTTGGTTCTCGACCTCCACCTCTCTGCTTTTTTGATCAAACCAAAAAGGAAAAGGATGAGTGAGAAACCAACTGACACGATCGGATCAATGTAAGAAGACATGATTCGCACGGTTGAATCTTATGGACAAAGACTAGACCATCTGGATCTTTTTCTAACGAAATTTCGCAAAAGATGGAAAAGTCAAAAGGCAAGAAAGGTCTTCAGATGTCTTTAGCTGCTCTAATTTGGTCTTTGGGACATCACAACTTGTACCGACCACTCGGACTAAGAAAATCACAAGAAGCCAAATGACTAGCCAAATTCAGGCCGATAAGAAATCGTCGGCCGAGAAATTGTCCAAAGAACAGATTGCGGAAGAAAGTCCGAATAAGTGAAGAAGAGAGAGAAAAAAAAAAATTAGCGACAGCGTAAGATCGAAGAAGAAATTCGGATCGAGGGCTTAAGAAAGGAAAGGGCGGAAAATCTGTACGGAACCTCACCGCCAACAAGAGTTGATGAGATCATTCAAAAAAATTTGCACACATGCTAAGAGGTTTGAGGAATGGAATAAGATCGAAGTGAATGGCTTCGGATGCCTTTGTTCTTGATCTTGTTCCCAAGAAGAATCTCCAGATGATGAATTCCTCAACTGGTTGGAAAACAAATATCCAGATTTTCTAAAATATCTGGAAAATGAGGCCAAAATAATCAATGTAAAAATATCTCGCCAAGAGTATGATCTGTTGGATTACTAGAAGAAGGCAGATAGCTCATTTGACAGACTGGCATTTCAGAGATTCTATTTTGACATCCTGAGCAAAAACGCGAACCGATCCTCAAAGAAACCAATGATGTCAAATGGAAACTATATCGATTTTCAACGTGCCTCAAGATCAAAGAGATGCGGAAGGATACAAGCCTCAAAGAGTGAAGAATCAGAAGACTTCTCAGGATCAGCTGTTTTTAAATTCAAACTTTTTTGATGTAATATGTAATTGACAAATCTAATGAGAAAAGTTTATTTTCTGATCCTAAGACAAAATCTCATTGTCTTCTGATTATGTGCTCTTTCTTTGTTCTATATTTATCAAGCTGTGATTGGTTTCTCAAGTGTTTGGTTTTTCAAAAGGGGGAAATTGTTGGGAAATTTAGAGTTTTGATGAAAGTTCTAAAACACATGTAATAGGACCAGTCAGACCTGTTAGCTGACTGATGTTTATATTACTGTTTATAGAATACCAGTTGATAATTATTGTATAGAACAATTGATGTAATAGATAGGTCACATATTGAGGGGGAACCTCAATATGTATAGGTCATATCTCGAAGATCCAAAGAATAGCCGATATCCGGCGCGGGCGAGAATGCAAGAGAAGAACAGAAGATCAGATCGATCTGATCAAGTCAGATATCTCAGCTGAAGTCATGAAGCTCAAACTCAGAATACTTGAAGATCAGATGACTTCCAGAAGATCATACCATAAGACCTACATCAGCCGAGTCTGCTAGTTGAAGCTAAGTCAACCGGCACCAGAAGACTCCATCAGGTAGATCGATCGACTTTGATCGATCGGGTTAGCTCACCAGTGAGTGTCGATGTTTCACCAAATCATCGTCGATGATCTGAACAAGAAGAATGTCAAACTTAGTTGGAAGAACAACACTGAAAAGTGCGTCTGTTAACCAATAAGAACAAGACACGTATGATCGGAGCCGGCAATTACGGGATTTGGTCCTGCTTTCTCCAACGGCTATAAAAGACACTATTCACGCTTTCGACCATGCCGTTCCTGAAGCACGTCACATCAATCCTGCAAGCCTACCAAATATAGCCTGAAATTCAAATTGCTCTCCAACGGCTCTTTGATTTCGAGGTCTATAAATATGGGATCACACTTCAGAGTGAAGACACGGAAAACCTGAAACGATCAAGAAGCTCAAAGCTATAATCAGATTTCGGCACGAAGAACAAAAACAAGAAGATTATTTTATTAAGTGTTCATCCCATAAGTTCTTAGCATAGAAATCTTTTCATCTAGCTGATAGGCTATCTTAAACAGTAGAAAAGATTTCATAGTTGGAACCGAAACAATCTTATCATAACCCAAAGTTAGGTTAAGTTGTTTAGCAAGATTTCAGACTAGGGTTTCTAGTTCTGATTTCTGGGATCGGTTGAGTGAGAACTCTTTAAATATCTGTTGGTGTACTGTGTTGGACTAACACAAAAATCTAAGTCCAATTGGTTTAGTTGGTGCCTTGTGATAGGGAAGAGTGGACGTAAGACTGGTTTGTCCGAACCACTATAAATCTTGTGTGTCTTTACCGCTTTGATTAACTGTTTACACAATCGCACACAACTATTAAAGCAGCATACATATTCTAAGTTAAGATCAGCTAGCACCAAGCTTCTGATCTGATCAAGCTTGACACTTTAGTCAACTGGTTAAAAGACTAACTTTGGAATCTGATTTATCAAAACTGGTTTTTCACACGGGTAAAACTTAGCTTCCGCACATCAGTTAAACTGATAGTTACCGAACTGATCTGCCTTCAGGCGATTAGTAAGTTGGTTATCAGTCCAAACTGATTCACTCGCACTCTGATCAGGCTAACTGCAATCACACCTGATCTGCACAAAAAGTTTTCAGAAGTCTATTCACCCCTCCCCTCTAGACTTCTGCCCTCACAAATTATGGACTACTTTCTTTAAGTTTGGTTTTAAAGAAGTCTTAGGACAATATATAAATTAATATTTTCTTTCCTAGTTTCTTTTTTTTATAAATCAAGTCTCCCTAGTGAGACAACTTTAGTATTCCTGTAAATTGTATTTCCCAGTTTGGACCTTAATTAGTATGATTATTGCTTAAAATGATTCATGCGCGTGACTTTAATTTTTTATTGTTCTCCTCAGACAAGTTAATTTAATTTTAAAACACAAATTGAATAGTATAATTAGTAAGTTGGTTTTAGCCGTTTTCTGTAGTAAATTTTTTAAGCTCGAAAGTCCTTTTCTTACAAGGGAAATAACGTTGATTTTAAAAATGATTAGTCGTATTTTCATAACTGAATGTCAAAGGAATTTTGCCTCACCAAAAAAATTGGCCATTTTTTCACTAATTTTGGCCCGTAGGAATTTTTCATCATCGTCAGTAAATTATCAAAATTGGTCCTTTTTCTTTTTTAATCAATATTACATGCATCATTTATCTTCTTTAACGGATAATTCTCTTCATGATATTCAGAATTTTGAAATATATATGTACGAGATGAGTTAGACCCAAAACAACTTTCATGAATTCCTTGCAAACCAAAATTAGTAAAGCTATTGATCCATGGTAAATGAGTAAAAAGCAAAACTATTGCAAAGTTTTGTGGAAATAATTAAATCTCTTCACTGCGTATTCTTCAAATGAGGAGTATGTATCAGTATGACTCATCAATCTAACATCTTGTACTAAAATTTGACACTTGAATAATTGCATAAGCCATAAATAAGAACATGCATATTATTATATTAATGCATGTTTTTTATACAACAAAGCAAACACGACATGTCATTTAAAAATTTGTGACTACTATATCATCTTTGTTGTATGTGAGTTCTTGATTAGTAACTTTGAGTTTAGGATCTGTAATTTCTTCCAAATTTGTTATCCATGAATAAATTATTAGCAATAAATGGAGATTGCTTTTATTGATTGATTTCGTTGTTTTGCTTCTCGCGTTTGTTATTAATGGATCTCTCTGCTCTATTAGTTTTTAATTGTTTTAGTTAGAGTTGGTTTGCTTCAGTAGTGTGAAGGTGATTTCTTTGATTGAGCATTTTTTATTATTAATATTGTGTCTTTGGATACCTTAGTGTAGTGTCGATGCCTTATTTTGTTCTGTTATTTCAAGAAGTAATCTTAAAATTATAATTCACTAGTACTTTTCTATGGGTTATACCCCTAAGAAAGGAATTATATTATGTTAATACATGAATAAAAGAAAAGGAAACTGAGTACACCCTCCTTTTTATTTTTAATTGTTCAAGTCAAAATGTTATGGGTTTTAACGGGATAGTTCTTTATTTAATCATTTAATTATAAAAAGTACACTCTATTTAATGAGGACATTAACAAGCATTATGAAACCCCTCGTTAATAACAAGAGTTTTAACGATGGTTACGGTAACTCTCGCTACTAACGAGGGCATTCAGCACCCTTAATACTAATGAGAGCATTAACGAACAATAATTTTGCCCCCCGCTAATAATGAGGTTTTAACAAGCAGCTTAGAAGCCCTTGGTAATGCCAAGGGCATTGTCCCTTGTTAAATTGAAATAACACGCTAAAATTGAATGCATATATACTTGGGCTAAAGGCCCTCCTATTTTTTAAAAAAATTGAGAAGAACTCTCCCTCTCTCAACACAGATAATACAAAATACACTTCGGCGCACTATCTCTCTAGGGTTCCAAATTCCAGCGACAACAAATTTCATATCTTCTCTATCTTTGTTATCTAATTTTAGATGAATTCTGAAGTGTCTAAAGTAATTATCAAGTTTATGCATATACTCCTACTGTTCCTTGCTCTTCTTTTCGTTTTTTTTTTTCTTTGTCTCTTTCTTTTTCTTTTTCGGTAAGTTGGTATTGCAATTAGCAAATTCTTGTATTCTGAATAATGGTTTTTGTATTTATACTTTCTTGTATTCTGAATAATTGTCATCAAGAATTTAATGAATAAATCACTTAGCTCAACGGGCAATGCTAGGGCACAATAAGAATTTTGCGCGCAAGAGGACTCAAGTTTGAACCCCGACTCTCATGTGTGGGGTGATTATGCGTAGCTGTTGTGGCTTCGAGCGTGTGGCGGTGGTTATACACAACATGTGTGTCGTGAGTTTGAAACTGGACATTATAAAATTTTAAAATTGTCTTTTAACAAGGGCAAAACACCCTTGTTACTACTGCGGGTCTGTTTCCCTCATTAACAGTAACACCGAGGGTCCACTTCCTTCGTTAATACCGAGGGTCCACTTCCCTTGTTAATATCAAGGTTGAAACGACCCTTGTTAACCCCCAAGAACATTAAAAGGATTCCTCCGAATATGGGAATCAAATTTAAAACATTTAACAAGAGACTGCCCTCGTTAATACCAAGGGCACATTTGCTCTCTTTAACATCGAGGGTTTGTGACTGCCCTAGTTAAATATTAGCGAGGCCAAAATTATCAAGGACTATTCACCCTCCTTAAGACCCTTGTTAAATCAATTTACCAAGTGTACTCCCTCGTTAATGCTTTTTTTTTTGTAGTGTTTTTATAGAATGAGACGAATAATACATTTCTCGTGTGTAATTATTAGTTGCATGAGATATTTATAAGGGGTTAAGGAATATTTGCAAATTCTATTCACAGCTTAAAAGCACCTCTGAGAAGTTAAAGTTGTGAGAGGATAACTTAAAAAATAAGTGTTTCTACTTCTTTCACTAGAGTTTGCAAACACTATTGGTTTGAGAGAGTAAAATTATTTTTTTGCCATTCAAAAAATGAGAAAACTAAAATAGAACATTCATTTATAATTTTTTTAAATTTTGATCAATAAAAAAAATTAAAGAAGAGATGAGTATTTAAATATAAAATACTTCCTCAGTCTCGTAATTACTGCAACACTTGTTTTAATTGGACTTCCCAACATTATAGCAACACTCCAAAAATGGAAATAACACAGAATATTAACACACTCACAACATCACTTTATTTTTAAAATTGTCACTCAAATATCTTTTTTATTTCAACTCAAAACCACTAAAAGTCAATATTTCCACCTTGAATTACCTACAATACCCCTTCTTTATTATATTTAAGCCCACTTTTTATTTTTCTCCTTGGTTTACGTGTCATTTTCAGTGTTGCAGTCTTCTTGGGACGAAGGGAGTATATACTAAAAATAGTATTTACTTAAAGTAAGGGGTGGAAATGGAATTGTCGCGCAGCCCATTTGCATGTGCGGACGAACAGCCCACTAGAAAAGGGCTGGTTTTCGGACTTGGGCTCCACCTACCTACATGCGGGCTTAGACTGGTCATAACGTTTCACTTGACAATTATTATTAGGAATAAAGTATAACTAGGAATAACTGCGTCCATGATATATTTTTTGACAAAGTCTAGGATACAAATTCGTATACATACAAATCACAATTGAGACTCAATTTCACTTTACCCAACCCATCCTTGACCCGCTTGACCGGGTTATCTTAGACCCGCGAATTAATTAATTTTCTAAATTGATTGATTTTTATCTATACAAATTTGTACAGTAGACCTACTCATATTTTTTAGATATATTTTTGAGTTGGTATCCTATGAAACTTGTTTACCGTAAAATTGATTTTTTTATAGGCATGATCTTTTAGTTATCTCGATTAATATCATTTTATAATATAAATCGCACTCTTCAATTATCACTACTAATACTCCATGTTGTAATTTAAGTCACATAATTCAATGTTATAAGTAATACTATTTATAGCAAATAGTCAAAATTCTTCAATTATCACGATTAATATCCTTTAGTAATATAAGTCACACCCTCCTTAATCAGTTTCACAAATTCTTGTGTAAAACTTGTTCACCATATATTTTGCCTTTATTTATGGACAAATTAACCCTTATTTAATTTTTAGAATTGGTTGCAAATTTTTGTTATATGATTATATAATTTTCAATAAAAATGATTTCATTCTTGAATAGTGAGGATTATCTACAACTTTTTTATGAATTTTCTAATCATGTAAGTATCATCATTCTTTAAATTATCTACGGAAATATTATTAAAAGGTTAATTTGTTTGTAGTCAATTTCAAATATTGTTGGCTCCTATTGAAACGGGAATTGTACCAATGCAAGGTTCGTACCTCGCAACGAGCTCGTACTAATCCTCCTTGAGCTAGGAGGACGGAATCACACCTTGTTTTAAGACAAGGCAACTCGACAAAGACGAGAATGCGTTGTCCGAACTCCTTGGCTAGTTTACCACTGAATAGCAAACTCATATCGTGAAGATCACTCTTTCATCATCAGTTCGAGCTTGCACGAGCTCGATCAAATACTCATAGGACCTCTTGAGGAACATCATCCCACCCGAGTTTGACAATGGTCAAAAAGACATAAGATTTTTCCTGACAAGTACAATTCAAGAGAACTACAAAAGGGAAGATCAGAGTTAACATCCTATGAGGTCAGAAAATGATCACCTTCTAGTAAGAACTGTTGACTACCGCTCAGAATCAACTGGTTGGACACTAGAGTCTAAAGTAGTATCAAAGTCATTTAATGTTAGTACTTGTGCATTTGATGTAGTAGATAGGAACAGGGAAATAGGGGAACCACCCCCTTCTTGTCGTATAAATAGAGGCATTTATGCCCAACAAAAGAGATCCGAATTATTAATGAGAAAAAGATTTTATTAGCCAATAATCATCCCTAGAGCATTTATTGAAGAACGCATTTATTGTTCTTCATAAAATCAAAATCATTTGCATTTATTACTTGTTTGATTAGATAAATACATAAGACACATTAAACAAACCTTGTTCGATTATATAGCAATCAACAACACCTAACATAATTACCTACGTAAATGTAAATTGTTTACGAAATTATAGTATGCACCGGGTGCGCGGTGCACTTTATTGTGTGTTTTACAAATATACATTTAGTTATTCTTAAATATATAATTTGTTACATTAGAACATGCAACTCATTTTTCAAACACAGGTTGCAAGTTTAATAAATTGTATACTTCAATACAATAAATTATATATTTTAAAAATACATTATACACGGCGCGAGACTCCCTCTATATGAAATGCCACAGCACTAGAGCATAGTGAAATTAACAGCAATTGAAACAATAACCCACTCTCTTGTAGATTCATCCAACAACATACATAATAAAAAACCACAAATTCCACTCATTAATTCACCTCCCTCAACAAAATAATCATACCACAGAAATCAAAAACATCAACAACACTTGAATGATACAACAAATTACAAAGTTCCAAATTCAAATTCGTGATTATATCTGGACAAGTTTCTCAAATTTGTCCATGGCAGGAGCAGGCAAACCCAGGAGCACATTCACGCTCTTCCTCTCCCTCCCATGCGACAGAAACAGTATCACCTCCTTCTCCGGCAAGGCCACCGGCCCGGACAAAACCGGCTCGCCCCACCCGAAATCCGTCGTGTGAAACGACAGCCGCGACCACGTCGTAATCAGCAGCGTCGCCGCCAAAGAGGGCCGGGCCCGGGTCGCCTCGAAATAGTCAATCGCCGATCTCATGTACCCGTCCGTCACCATTTTAACAGCCTCCTGCACAAGCTTCACGGTGAAGGACACCGGATTTTCCACAATTGCCCCTGCTTCGCAGAGCGCGTTCGTCAAAACGATGGCGTTTCCGAAGTACTTTTCGGGAATTGGGGGATCGAATCTCTGCCGTCCATCTACGGCGAAAAGGAGCTTCGTTTGCTGATCCGGGCTCAGATCTAGGGCTTCGGTGCGGGCTTTCCAGACGAAGCCCGATAGCGCCTCGAATGTGGTGCATTTTGGTAAACTGGGGTCTTCCTTGGCTTTTTGACGGATTTTTTCGAGCTTTTGAGAGTCGAAGCAGATGGATCGGTAGAGGATTTCGTGGTTGTAGAGATGTGCGGTGTTGGATATGTCTTGGATTTGGGCAAATTCGTGGTGGGGGAATTCGGGCTTTGGGGGGTTTCGGGCTTGGAGGATTGTACGGTCCATGAATGGGGGGACTTCGATTTGATTGCCTCGGGCGATTTCGCCCCAGGAATTCACGAATTCCATTGCGCCGATTCCGTCGAACATGCAGTGGTTCATGCATAGCCCCAGAACGAATCCCCCACATTTGAACTTGGTCACCTGCAACGACAAAAATGACAAAAACAGAGGATCTTACGTCTATATCTATGTTGCATGGATGCGGGTATGCGAGTGCGGGTGCGATACGATACGGATACGGAGATACGTATTTTTAAAAAATTTAGGGTGCGATTCGGCAAAGATACGTCTATTTATTTATAATTTGTTATATATAACACCTAAAAATATATATAAATCTAAAATTCGTAAAATAAAATATATGCAATCCAAATTTTTATCTCCCCAAAACTTAAAAATATTCATTAATTTAATCTAATTAAATAACAAAATAACAATTCAAATATCATCAGCTCAATATATAAGTCATAATGATGAATTAAATAAAAAATGAGTGTCATATTGTCAATTTAAGTTGCATTACATAATAAAGTTCAATTAAATAATACATCTAATGCTTAATAACATGACCATATTTAATCATCTAGCATGGATTCGCGTATCGGAATCGTGTGTCCGTTAATTTATTTTAGTTTATAATTTACCGATTCGCCAAGTGGCATCCGGATACGCGGATTCGAAAATCGCACCCCTTTTAGGGTGCGAGTGCGAATCCGATACTGCATTGTGATATGTTAAGAAGAATTCGTGCATCATAGAGTCTATATTCACTGAAAAATACTCCCTCCTATTCAAAATATAAGATGTTTTGGCCTTTTGCACAGTTATTAATAAATAAAAATTATACCAAAACTAGCCTTATTTAATGATAAATTATCTTTAATGACATGATAGAGAGTAAAACAAGAAAATAAAGAAAGAGTATTAAATAAGGGCAATGTAGTGAACATCAAATAAAAAGAATATTCAATGAAAAATATCTTATATTTTTTTTCATTGTTTTCAAAAAAAAAAGTTGTATACAGGAGACTTAATTCTTTTAGCAAACCACTAAATTCAATAAAATTATATAATCAAAAATCAAAATAAAAAAAAAAATAATTTGAAAGGCAAAATAAAAATCAAATTATTAAACTCATATAATCAAGAAATAGAACACGCTTTAAAATTTAGTTCAAATTTTGGATCTGATTTTTTTTCATATGTAATATGCATGAAACATAGACATAAAAAGATGATTCATTTGATATATAATGCGTTAAAAATAGATTTGAAACGAAAAATTTATCGAATTTTAAAATTTTAAGTGAAATGTAGAAATTAAAAATAAAAACAATTTGTTAATTTTGCAAGGTGAGTTACTACACTTCATCATTAAGCAAGTGCGGTAATACTCGTTTAAATAGAGTTTCACAATGTTATCTACAATTTCTCTTTCATTTCTTTTTATATATGGGTGTCGCTATTAACCCCTTCAGTAACACTCCTGTGAATCAGGTCTATATATAAACTCTATCATTGTTATGTACAAAAATTATCACTGTTATGCACAAAAACTTTCATTGTTTAAAAATATAACACATTTTTTAGCAGTGACAGTTTTTGTGCATATCAGTGAAAGTTTTTATGCATAACAGTGATAATTTTTATACATAACAGTGATACTTTAAAAATCGAGTTCACGGTGAACTCGGGTTCACACAAGTTTTTGTCTAACACCTAATACTTTATCAATACATTCGCTTTAAATAAAAGGCTAGGTCTTGTATGCACCTGGGTGCACCGTGTATTTATAGTGCATTTTAGAAGCGTGCAACTTGTTATGCTGAAAAATGTGACTTATTTGCACAGAAAAGTGCAACTGTTAATATGGGAACATAGTTACATGCTTATGTTTGTAATAGTTGCACGTTTCTGTTTTGTATAGTTGCACGCTTCTAAAATGCACTATGAGTGCACGGTGCACATGAGACCCACTCTAAATAAAATTGAAGTTAATTAGTAGAACTTACTTGAGCGACAAGAGGAGGGATTTCAAGTATATTTTGGGACCCCGGAATGTCGTAAACGAGCTTTCCAAGAGTAACCGGGTCGGGCTTAGTGATATCACCCAACTCCTCAAGTTCACAACCCGCTTCAGCCTCAACAAACACAGCACCTTCCCCTGTGCAATTCACAATAAGCTTCATTTCCGGGCTGATGCTGAGTCGACCCGCCAACGGGTAGTAGTGAACCAGAACCTTTGACAGTGAATCTTTCATTACCGCAACGGCACCCTCATTCCCTTTTTCTTCCGATTTGAAGCAATAAATTGTTCGGACAATAACGGCAATATTTTGGTCCAAATTAGATAGGAAGTAGAGCCCTTTCTCTGTTTCCTCTGATGGAACGACCAAACTGGGCTCTCCTTGCTTCACATTGAGCTCGAAAAGGTGGTTGCTTTCATTCTCCATTTCGATCGACAATCTTTACTTTAAATCTCAAAACTCTGAATTTATAAAATGACAAGTATTAGGCCCTTTTCTATGATAAGCAAGAGACCAATTAATCAATTTTAGTCAATACTTGTCGTTTTGTTTATCAATTCTAGCGCATATTTTTTTATTATAACAAACAATACTCATACTTTCTATAAGTAATAAAAGATACTCCCTCCGTCCCATAGTTAACTTTACAATTACTGTGTGCTCGGGGTTTAAGAAAAAGTGATAAAGTGATAAACTGTTGGGGGTAGAAAGAGTTGTTTATTAGTATTTTATGTGATAAAGTGATGAATAATTAGGATAGAAAGAGTTGTTTATTAGTATTTTATGTGATAAAGTGATAAATTGGGTATTTCCATTTAAGGAAATTGTCAGTTAAGTACGGGACGCCCAAAACGGAAATTGTAAGATTAAGTTTGGGACGGAGGGAGTATATTTTATTCCATTTTTTCAGAATGGTTCGTCCTACGTGGACATCGGATTCCACCATATAGTGCTGACATGCAAAAAGTAATGTCAATTTGTGTTCTGCTAAGATATCTGCTATGAGTCGGTATTTTTTTTTTTATTCTATTATTTTGCACGTCAGCATTACGTGGTGAAATCCGGGATCCACCTTAACTTGTGACTTGCCAGAAAATGGGAAAGCAGGTGTTTTTCTAAGACTACAACTAAAAATATTGGAATTGTTTGTTTCAACTAAAATGTATGTCTTAGAATTGATAAAACTCAGAAAAGTATGTGCTATCGTGCACCTATTACTCAACTAATACTCTATAGTAATATAACTACACCTTATCATGAAACAACTAGTACTATCAAATTAATATTTTTCAATAAAACAACTAATACCCTTCCGTAGAACAATTAATACTATTAAAAAACACACACAAAATGAAAATCAGTTGCCCCATAATACTTGTGTACACAAGATTTTGCCAGAATGCGGAGCATATGAAGAAGAATTAAAATATACCTGGCGTGTGGAAATGGAAACTGAGATCAGCATATAATTGAAATTGGGATTTCCTGAAATATATAGGGGAAACATGGTGTAAAAAATGGACATATCGGGCTGTTTTGGTAGCCAAAGATGTAATATTGAAAGGGACTGGAATGCAATCTTCATACGCAATGATATCTTAATGGGGAGAATATTCAACGAGTTGTTTTGGGGGTATGTCATTTTGAACAAGTTTTTCAAAGAAAGATACTCAAGATGTCATATGGTTGAGGTAGGCTACTTGCCCCATAACCAAAATATTACCAGCAATTAATATCATATTTTTGGGATAATAGACACATGGTGGGTGGGTTTGGTGGGGTTGGCATCCAAATTTTACTTGCTTAAGTTGAATGGACAATAATCTTCAATTGCCTAAGTCTTTTGTATGTATTTCGATGCACCGTGCACTCATAGCGCATTTTAGAATCACGCAACTTTTTATATTGAAATATGCGACTTGTTTACACTGAACTGTGCAACTATTAATATATAAAAATAGTTGCATGATTCAGTGTAAATAAATTACATCTTTCAATATAATAAGATACATAGGTTTAAAATGCAATATGAGTACACGGTACACCTGGATGTACATTAGACCCACTCTCTTCAATTTTATACTGGCCCATCTTTTTGTTTTTCAGTATTATTTTATTTTGGGTGTCAAATAAAAGGACAAAAAAGGGGATTATGGTTGAATTCGTAGCTTATTTTTGTTCCAATATGATTAAGCATGTGATTTGGAGTTTGTCATCATTGGGTGTTTGTAATTTTTTTGGCTAATCACGCCATGTATTCTTTAATAATCACTTAATTTTCAAATGGCACCCACTAGTGCGGAGTCGAGAATTTAGTGTAAAAGGTTTAATTGATAATATTATAGTTTTTAATTTCATTACGTTCTAGTATTGTTGTAACATATTATTTAATTAATTAAATTAACTTTAATTTTGTTTTGTTTTGGCTAAACTTTCTACCCAAACTCTCTTGCGAATTTTGTTCCTATTATGAAATTGATATTATTACATTTATAAATTAATACTATTACTTTTATAAACTAATAACAATAATATTTAGTGTTATGATTTTAATTTTTAAGTGTAATGGTATTCATTGATAAGTATTATGATATTGATTTATAAATGTTATGATATGTACTCCCTTTGTCATGTTTTCGTATTTTAGCGAACGAGTTTTTTTATTAATATATAAAATGATAAAATAACTTTTATAAAGGTGTAGGATAGATGGGAGGTATGACTATAAATTAGTTGACAGAATTTGGTTGCACATGACTTAGCATTTGTCAAAAAAAATTAAAAAAAAAAAGAAAAAAAAGAAGAGGGAGAGGCTTGAATCGTTGACAGCCTCATCAAGAAATGACTCTTCAAATAACACACATCCACGAAATTTGGGAGAATGAGGCGTGTCACGTTTGATTCACAAATGATAAGTAATATACCGTATAAACTTCATAAAATCATGTTGTATGGATCGAAAAATAATATTATTATGGGAATATTATTCTTAAATAGAGTTTTATATAAAAAAAATTAAAATAAAGACTCTAAGATACAAATTTTGAGTCAAGAGTACTCTAAGATACAAAGGAAATTGGTAGTGACTCTCCACTACAAAATGTACCAATTTTACCCTTAATTTCAATTGACTCATTTGTTTTTGTTTTTTTATGTATGCGTTGGGGCTACGCGTTTTCCGATGGTGTTTGGTGGTGGCTTTGTGTAGATTTGTTTTAGGGACAGAGGATCAGACAGATGCAGATCCAGAAATGCATTTAGCGAAGCAGCGGTGGAGGTGAATCGGTGTCGCAAGCGGCGCGTTGGTGGGGGAGGGAAAGCGGTGGTCTTTGGAGCGGTGCACCTTCTGGCCTTGTGATGGTGTTTGTTGGACATGGAAGGTAAACTTTTAATGATGATTTATGGTAATTTGTATGGATTAAATGATGATTTATGGTAATTTGTATGGATTTGTATGCAGATATCATACCATCACTATTTTTTGGATCTTGATGTTGCAGATTTCAGTAAAAACTTGTGTAGATTTTGTATTTTTTTTTCTTTTTAATTCTTTTAATTTTTTGGATCTGATGTATTTAGGGTTTGATGTATCTAGGATTTTCTGTAGTATGCTGGTTGATTTTTGTAATTTTCTGTTTTATTTTTGCAGATTTTTGTAATTTGTAATTTAGATTTTTGCAAATTTTTTTAATCTGTAATTTAGATTTTTGCTAATTTTTAATTTTTTGTAATTTTCTGTAGTATGCTGGTTAATTGTGATTTTTTAGAGCGTAACTTTCAGTTTTATTTTTTGCAAATTTTAATTGTATATTTTTTATAGGGAAAGTAATTTTTTTTTTGTTTCTGTAATTGTAGAGTTATGAAAATAAATGCACTCCAAAAATCGTCGAGAAGTACACAAAATACAAAAAAATGCACTCCTAAATTAGCCTAGAAGTGCATAAATTTTAAAAAAAATGCACTACAAAAATCACCGATAAGTACACAAAATACAAAAAAATCCACTCCTAAATTAGCCTAAAAGTTCTTAAATTTAAAAAAAAATGCACTCCAAATTGACCTAGAAGTGCATAAATTTTAAACAATTACTTTATGAAAATTGTATATTTTTTAGTCTTCAAAATACAATTTTTTTAAAATTGGCCCAAAATATAATCTTTTTAAAAAAATGCACCATAAAATTAGTCGGAAAGTGCATAAATTTAAAATTACTAAAATTATGGAAAGTGCATAAATTTAAAATTACTAAAATTATTGAGGTGCTGAAATTCAAAATTTTGTATTAATAAATAATTTAATTAAGTTAGAAAATTAAAAAATTTGGTTAAAATTTTAAAATACAAAAAGTCAAAATTAGTCAGAAGTGTAGAAATCGGGACAGAAGGGCAACTTAGACTTTTTGATCATTTTTTTGTACCTAAGAGTCACCTTTTTTTTTTTCTTTTTACCTTAGAGACTTTTGATCTCCCACTTTGTACCTTAGAGTTTTTTCCCAAAAAAATATTATTTCTTTAAAAAAAATACTTGATGTATATAAATCTCCTTAAATTAATGTAACTAATTTATATGAGTTTGACTGAAACAAATACATGCATTTTGATAGAACAAATACATGTATAAACTAATCGGATGAATTATTACGCACACGCAAGGATGCAGTGACTAAAATTAAGATGTTTCAAAATCTATCATATATAAGTATTTTAAGTGACCTTAAATTTATTGGGCAAAGTATAGGGTGAACAAGTTTCACGATGAAACTGAAGGAGTGTGACTTATATTACTAAATAGTGTGACTTTTTAATATAAAGGGTGTAACTTTTTAATATAAAGGGTATTACTCATAAAAGTAAAGGGTGTGACTTATATTATAGCAGAGAGTATCGTAGTGATAACTAAATGGTATGACTTATATTACTAAAGGGTGTTACTTATATTACTAAAGAGTATGCCTGTAAAGAAAAAAAATCAGTTTCACGGTGAACAAATTTCACAGCATACCAACTTTTTTTTATATATAATGTCCTTTATTTTTCCATATGAAGACATAAATCCTTAAAATGGGACCAAAAAAATATAATAATTTATTACAATGTGGACCGTAATTTTTTTATTACTATAGAGAAACTATTCCTATATAGAGTGTTTCGATAGAGGGTCTTTAGTATAATATAGTGTATTTATGATATATGAATGAGGAAAATATGGAACCAATAAAATTATAACTCTCAAATGCTAAGGAAAAATATACGAGCTCTAACATAATCCATAATATTTATTTAGCTTAGAAAAATTCCTGATTATCATATACACCTCTATTTTTCATCATTGGACTAGGGAAAAGAAATTTTTCGTCCAGTCTCACATTCAAAAATAAAACATTCAAGCTTTTAATTGATTAGAAAATTAAATCAAGCTTTGAATTTAAAGAAAAGAAAATACTCGACCCCCATATTAAGACGTACCTAAGATGAAGACTATATCAAGACAGGAACTAAAAACTGGACTATGTTCCGAAATTCTTCCCTTTAGATTTATAGCTCAATTTTCAACTTTAAAAATCTCAAAAAAAAATGGGCGTACCAATATTTTCCCAACTGAGGTAACAATTAATGGCAGCAATAATAAACCGCCCATTTATTAAAATCATGTAGTATTTCCATGCGCCTTACAATTTTGGAAGTTTATAACTTACTGTAGTTTTGTTTCAAAAAAAATAAAAATACTGTAGTTCAAAATGATGCATCTGTGAGAAAACAAAATGTTACAGCCCTTTTCGGCATTCTGCAAAAGGTAAAACCATCAATGCTAGTTTACACTTACTCAAACAAACAGCCAATTAAGCATGGCGAGCCTAAGCGTCATCGTCTTTTCCTGATTCGTCTTCAGACTCGGAGGCTTCCTCGTCATCGGACATGTTCTTTATTGCTTCGGTGATTATATCTTTTACTTCGGCTTTCCTATGTATCATATCTATGCCAAAATGCTCTCCTGGTTGTCGAAAACAGTTGGCAAAGAAATAACGTAAGATAAAAGTCATAATGTATCTTCGTCAAAGTAATACTGTTTAGCATACAAGTGCCATGGTTTAAACAGTGTTTGATTTGTGTTATTCTTCTCATAACCACTAAACTGCGCTAAACAGTACCACTTTGTATACTAAACAGTATTACTGAGTTCACCTTAAAGTCTTAAACTTCTGTGAACCAAGTTCATAGAAATTTTTGTTAAGAAAAAGCAAGTATAGAGATGGCTTACCGAGTTTTCTGAGAATATCAGATAGTGTTGCCTGCATGCATACAGCTTGTAAATAACAAATTAAAGCTTAATAATCATGATGTGAAATGAATGAAAAGGAGGTAAATCTTACTGTGTTGAAATCTACTTCCTTCAGTATCTCCACTATTACTGCTTGCATTTCTTCTCCGCTAGGCTCTTTTTTAGCCTTCTTGAGCATCTTGCCTTCTCCTATTCAAAAACCAAAAACCAAAAAAAAACTCTGCTAAGAAATATGATACTACAAATTATACCCAAGAATCGGGAACAAGGCAATCCCGGAAAATATAAAGAAAATATCTATCCAAGGAGCCTAAAAGCGTGCTCAGCTTGAAATAGATATATTTCTCAAATATATGCATGATAAACTTAATGCAAGTAATAATTGACTGTTCATCATTTAATCAACAATAGAAACAGATTCTGTTAAATATGTAAATTCAATAAATTCAAAAGAGTATCCTTCATCGGGCAGCATATTCCTCTTTTTTACGCAATTTAGCATCTCCGATGAGAGACTAGAAGAATAAATTTTTGGATTTTGAGTTTTTACCTTGATCGGTTTTCAAAACAATGGGCGAAGACTGGTTTGAACCTTTAATCTTTGCAGGTGGACTTGTATCCATCTTATTGTCCTTTTCAGTTTTTTCTTTCTTAGTTGAGAGTTCCTTCTTTTTACTCTTTAGACTCAGAATCACCAGCACTTTCTTTGATGCAGAACTGGAGGAGTCTTTAGTAATTTTACCAGAGGCATTCAAACCTTTTGCAGGAACTTTTTTATCAAACTTCTCAATACTCTTATTATTATCTTTCTTGGCGCTTTTCTTAGGAGAGCTAGCCTTAACAACTATTTCAGCTTTGGTGTGATCCTCTTCATCTGTTTCTTTTTCCGATTCGTTCCTTTCCTCATCACTTTCTTCCCCGGAAAATTTGGTATCATCTTCATGATCATCTTCACTTTGTGAAGGCTCGTCCTCAGTTGAATGCGTCCTCTTCTTTTCAGATTCAGAATCCAGTCTAGGTTTCTACAAATCATATACAGGCAATATACCATAAAAGAGGAAGTTAATATAACTGGATATTGTAGAAGATAACACCACTTAAACTATCTAACGATATTTGTTCATCATTTACAAATGGCTTAACATGAAGTAGTAGATCAAGGATAAGGTACAATATTTAGCTGTCAATAGTCAGGGTATTAAGTTAAACCTAGGTATTTTAATCAACCTGAAGTTGAGCATTAAGGGTATGTTTGATATGGTATTACAAAATTGGATTTCGGATTTGAACATCTAAATCCAGTTTTACTTTTTTGGGATTTTAACTTCCGGTTTTAGAAGACCGTATATATTTTACGCTACTACAAACACCTATAAACCCTACAAAATAGCTTCTTCTTTTTTAATCCATCACACTCTCCCCGATGACCCATTAATGAAAATCTTGTATCCATCACTTTTCACATCTTTTTTCCTCACATTTACAACTTCCAATAGAACAAACTAATCATTACACAGTCATTACAATTACAATCAGCAATAATTTAACATCACACACTCTTACACATCAATTTTAAATAAAGTTAAATCCTACCCTACTTAAATCTCAAAACAAACCCAAACCAGTACTACTTATCATGATTTTAAAATCCACTAGATTTTGAAATTCAGATTTCAAATCTACGAAATCCAAGATCAAACATAGAAAGAGAAATAACCAAGTAAGCAAGACCAACTGCTGATAATCATCTACTTTTTTCATGTTAGGAGAAACAAAACAGGAAAATTAGGGACCAACAACTTGGATAGACACTATCAATAAATTACAGAAAACTAGCACGCAATGCTGCACAAAATGATTGAGCAAAGTCAGCCATTCTCTCCCATAAACTTTCCTTCAACTTGCACAACTACTATACAGTACACATAAACTCAGTAGAAATTAGAAAAAGTCATACCTTTGAATGTTTCCCTCCAGCCACATTAGAAGAACCAGAACCTTTGCTAGATGAGTCATTACTCTTTCGCTTTTTACCCTTCAGATATTGAATGATGAAAAAAAAGAGAATTACATGTAGCTGCTTCCAGATAATGTGTAATATGCAGCAACAGTAAAAACTGAAAACATGGATTTACCTTTTCCTTGTCAGCAAGCAACATGTCTGTTGTAGCATAAGGAGATTCCAAAAACTCAAATAACTTTACAGAGAGTTCTTCCTGATAACAGAAATAGAGTGGGTAACTGAAGCACAATATTAAGGTGGTGTTTGCAAACTTTACAAAGTGAGGTAGAATCACTCTTTTTCAAAAGCGACCCCCTCGCAGCTTGTGAAAATAAGTGATTGGGGAAGCTGTTTTAGAGTTTAAAAACAACACCCTAAGCCTTCCAGAATAGAACCCAATTGCAAGACCTTACCTTCTTCACAGTAGCTTTGCTGACTGGAATGTTAAGGACATCACAAAAATCTAACAATTTTTCTTTAACACATTTGTCAATCTTCTCCTTCATTTTAGCCCTCTGCTTTTCCTGTTAAGACACCAAGTTCAAGTTATTGAAACCGGCACGAGAACTTTTTATGCCACATTACTAGGCTCCTTCATTAAAACAAGTGCAAAATAAACATCACTCTGTGTTCAACTATATATTATAAGAAATATTTTTTGCATTTCTATGTCTTCCATAACTGAAAGATAAGAAGAGCCCTTTATAGACATAAAAATTGTGATCAAACTAGGTATGTTTGATTTGGGATATAAAAACCTAAATCTGGTTCTACTTTGGGATTTTAGAATCCGGTATTTGAAAACTCAATACTTCCACCCCTATAAACCCATAAATACCATTTTTTCTAACCTATTTGACATAAAGTTAATCCCTAACCTATTTTAATTTTAAAACGCACATATCATTACTATTTATCAAGAATTCAAGATTTTGAAATCTACTGGATTTTAAAGGGGTTTTGCATCAGTAGACATTCACCAAACATTAATTGACTCCTCCAGAAGGTAATCACGCATATCCTCAAATGGCAGAATAACTTCAATATTTAGAAAGCTATTACCTAAAAAGTGTAGGTTTTGTTGTACAACTATGCATGATATTTCTCATTAAAAAGCTAGGAACTTTAATGCAAACACCAAAAAATTATGGGGGGCTCACTCTAAGGTTCAAATGGGTCCCCAAAATTACTCTAAGGTACAATGTGCAAAAATTGCGTTGCACTTTAGTATCTAGTTTGAACTAAAGTGCAAAAAATTTTTGCACATTGTACCTTAGAGTAATTTTCCCATAAATTTTGTACCTTAGAGTAATTTTCCCAAAAATTGGTTATTTCCTAAAAAAGGTATTTCCTCAAAAGATATTTTATTTATCCCACAACCAAAGTTGACCTTATTATGACCCAAAGAAAAGTAGCCACGAGGATTTGCAAACCAAACACCAAAGAGTGGGAGAAGAATTAAAGATAAGAAAGCTTACCTCATTCTCAACCCATACAAAACCAGAAAAGAGGCCAATATTTTTCTTCAGCATATGCACCTGAACAGTAAAAAGTAATGCGGAGCAATAAGCAACAGTAAGATGTAATGAAAAAGAAAAAAGTTTAGCTTAAATAAAACCTTCGCTTTTTTCCCAAAAAGAATGGTGTGAAGAAGATATAAACTCTCATCAGCTTTTCTCTTGGATAACTTGAAGGCCACTGAAACATGGATGAGATTACAGGCATCACAGGAATTAGCATTCACTAAACATTTCGCGATTAAAAAAAAAAAAAAACCAGCAGAGAAAGTCAGACAGCAGAAGCACATATTATATGAAAGCACAGTAAATCCCAATATCCCCTTCTGTAAACGACACTTGATGCATTCGGTTTTTTTGCAAGTTTTCAACTGCAGCTAAGTAAATCAAAGATGAGACTCATCACAATATTCCTTCTCCATTAATATAGGTGAATTGGGACATTGGAATTAGAGCACTAGTATTACAAAATTCACAAAACTACAGGATTAGTAAAATAAAATTCAGACGTTACACAAGAGATATGAAGCTTCAAAATAGATCAACATACAGTCAGCACACCACAAAGGTATCAAGAAAAGAGCAGATGACTGCAAATGGCATATAAACTTCTCATACATCCCCACTTTATTTACCAAAAATATTGCATATCCAAGAGGCAAAAGATATACCATTTGGGATGTCCTTGAGCTGTGTACCTCGACCCTGCCAAAATGGAGCAAATTTAGTAAATATTAAATAAAGATATCGAAAAACAAACCACCGCCACCACCCCTCCAACCCAACCAAAAAAAGGCCAAATTAAATAATGAGGGGCAAAGAAAAAGATACGGCATGGAAGAGAAAAATCTTTGCTTCCTTCCAAAGGTTCACTACGAGTAGAAAATATGAAGTTGGTTTTCGCATAAAAAAGAGGAGCATTTGTTTCATTTGGAATCCATGTCCATTTTCAGGGAAATGAAAAGTAAATGGCACTAGCAAAGAAAGAAAAACTGAAAAGTTATTGTCGAAATAAGACTATTCTATGAAATTGAGATAATTAGATAACCTATTTTATATAAGAAAGTGTTGGAGTGTTGTTTTAAGTTGAGAATAAGCATTAATGAGATCATTATCTCCCGTATCCTGATTCCTGCTAAAACAAAATACTAATGCACCAATTTATGGTATGATGATTGATGTATGAACTATAAAAGTAAAATAACTTTATATATAATTTAACTTAAGTAGCTCTGTTTATAATTTCCATATCTGCCTACATGGTTACGATATCATGAAGGACAAAAGAACATATTGGCGCAATCACGCAAATAAAAGACAAACACGTGTTCACGTATACCCCCTAGATTTCTTTCATCACCTTTTGTTCCAAATAAGCAAATTTAAACATGCCATAGCTTTCCATTTATCACATATTTTAATAACCAAATCAAATACGTCGCAATTTTTCATGTATTATAATTATATACGTGTATGTATCATGTATGCATCTTCTATCTCCAATTTCCCCACAAAAATAGCTCAGTAATTATATTTCATGTGTAATAACACTAAGGCATCGTCTGTTAGGCAGTAATGGGTTAGCAAACAATGCCTAACAGAACTTCATCGATTCTCATGTTTTACTCAACAAAAATATTTATCCATTCTATCCTGTCCATTTACAGACCAATCACATAAAAAAAAAATCATCTGCGATAAAACAGCAATAGAAATTGGAACTTTTAAATTTTATCCTTCTCAATTCTCTTACTTCCCGTATGGTGTCTTCTATTCCACACACAAAAACACAGAGTTTATCATAAAACACTACAAGTTCAAAATTTTCTACAAAACCACAGGACATATAAACTCATTTATCTAAGATATGAATTCGTGTATTTCCATCTAGTTTTCAGTTCTATCTCCTTGAGTCCACAAATTCCAACGCAGACATCCAAAAAATAAAAGATGTTTGAACTACTTGTTATTAACAACATTTGCTACTTCATGATTAAAAAATCACTTACTATTATCAAACATCAAAGACAATTATGCGTTTGTTAACTCAGCTCCTTTCTTATATATATCATGATGCCTAACATTCAAAACCAGGAACAATTATCTGCGAAACACGGCCAAAGGTGGCAGCAATTAAAGAATTAACAACAATTAAGATACCTTCTCAATGGCGACCTTGGGAGTAGAGCTCTTTAGCCTCACATCCAGCGTAAATCTCGCTACCATTTTTCTTTCTCTAGTCGGCCTAGGCGACAACAATTCCCCTGTCCCATTCGTCTTCTCACTTTTCGATCCTTCTTCTTCTTCCTCCTCCTCTTCCTCCCCTGCATTTCCTGCTTCGTTTTCCGAATTCATCTCCCGAATTCCCTCCACTTGTTCGAATTCTTCAGCTCCAGCAATTCTTTCAACTTCAGTCGACTCCATCAAGTTCTCCGCCTCCTGGTTGTTGCCTTCCTTTCCAGAATTCATGAGAATTACGCGATATCAACAGCCCTGAATGCTAGCTCGCTTTTGAAGGTGAGTTTGAAGCAGAGCAGTATGAGTGTGTGACAGAGACGGCAAGTTTATATTGAAGCGTGTCGGGGGTATGGGGGCGGGGGAATAAAAAGTTAGGGCAAAATTTTAGTGTCAAAAGGCGGGCACAATTTGCTGTTTCCGGGTTTTGAAATTTTTTGGGGAAACGCATTTTCATTCCCGATTTAACCATAATAAGGGTGTGCGAGATTCTCAGATTCCGAACCTTGGGGTCTATTACTTGAGTTTTATGTATTTAATTTGCTTCGTTTGTTGAGGTGGCGTCTATATCTTGTTTGTGTAGTATAAAAGAAAGAAAAAATGTTAGGTCTCATATGTAACTGGCGCTCCTACCCTACCCAGTAATTGAATTCGGGTTAAATATAAAATGTCATTTTCAAGGTTTTTTTTTAATTCATTTGCCTCATTCCAGTTTTGAGAGTCGTGCCCTCCTCTCCTCCCCAAATTCGTCCCCTTTTCCCTTCACATTTTTGGCTTTCCATCCTTTCAATTCAGCTCCTCCTTGGTGAAATTCCTCATCACGCTCTTCCTTAAAGAAGTCAGGAAAATCACCTTGAAGTCTTTCCACTCGATTTCAACTGAAAACCCAAAATAATCCCGAATGAATTGGGGGTTGCGAGGATGCTTTTGAGCTCATGAATCGTGATTTTGGCCTCGAATTTCTTCCAATTGAAGCGGCGGTGGCCTCCACTTCATCATCTTCACCACCATTGCTTCTATCTCCTCCCTGTTTTGTTCACTTTCGATCGAATATGTTGAAAGAAAATTCACAGAGAGAGAGACCGCCGCACAGGCCTCCCACCGTGCCATCGACCACCGCAGGCCTCCCTCCGCGCCGTCGACCACTGCACAGTTTTTTTAGGTAGTCACATGTTGTTGTTGTAGGTAGTTGCACGCTTCTATTATAGATAGTTGCACGTTTCTATTATAGGTAGTTGCACACTTCTATTATAGGTAGTTGAACGATTCTATAATAGGTAGTTGCACTCTTCTGTTATAGGTAGTTGCACGCTTCTGTTATGTAGTTGCACGATTCTGTAATAGGTAGTTGCACGATTCTATAATAGGCAGTTGCACACTCTGATATAGGCAGTTGCACGCTTCTGTTATAGGCAGTTGCACGCTTCTGTTATAGGAAGTTGCACGCTTCTATTATAGGTAGTTGCACGCTTCTGATATAAGTAGTTGCACGCTTCTGATATAGGTAGTTGCATGTTTCTGTCATAAGTAGTTGCACGTTTTTTTTTTTTTAAGAACACAGAAAGGCCCATGAAAAAAAAATCAGGAATTGCACGTTTTCCTTTTTTTTTTGGAAGACAGAAAAGGCCAATGAAAAAAATCAGGAATTGCATGTTTTCCTTTTTTTTTTAAAGAAGACTGGAAAGGCCCTGAAAAAATCAGATAAAAAAAATAACTTAACTGGGATTTGAACCCCAAACCCTCTGCCTGCCTTTCATCGAGGCGAAGAGGCGCTTAACCACTGAGCCAAATTCCTTCATTGCCAAATTTTTTAACATAATATTCTATTAATAAGTCGTCTGACCCGTTTTTTAAATGGGTCACTCATTTACATGAGTGCACGGTGCACTCGGTGCACAAGAGACCCACTCAAGAAAAAAACATACAATCCTTCACAAAGTTTTCTACCGTGAAACTGGTTTATAGTATGAAACTAATGTTGTAAATTTTAGGGGGTGCTTGATAAATTTTAAAGGAATGGGAAAGGAAATGGAAAGGTTATGGATTTGAGAGGGGTGAGGAATGAAATCCATACATCTCAATTTATTGAGGTATGGTTGATTTTCCACTTTTGGGGTTTTCATTCCATTCCATACCCTATACCAAATATATAATTTCATTCTATTTCCATTCCTCATGCTTAAAAGTTCTAAACCAAGCATCCCTTTATTCATAATATGAAATTAATATATTATATGTATAAATTGATATCAGATTATAAATCGTTGAAACTGTTAAAACTCTTTCTTTCTTAGATTGGTTGGCTGATTCTTTAATATTTTGTGGCGCAACTTTAAAATAGAAATATATCGTTGAGCTCTTATATAAGCAAAGATGGATAGGAATCAATTTGTGAAATATACCAAAGGTTCTAAGGCCTTGTTTGTTTATGATTTGCGAGGTGATTTTGAAATTTCAAATCTCAAATTCCCGTTTGTTTATGAGAATTTTGGTATAGAGTTTTAAATCTTTTGAATTTCTATTTTTTAACACTAATAAGTTATACTCCCTCAGTCTCAGGATGACTGCAATAGTTGACTTTTACACGTATTTTTGCGAGCGGGTTTTGTATAAATAATTGAAATGATAAATTGAATTTTAAGGAGAATATGATAGATGAGCCGCCTTATCTATCATACCCCTCATTAAAAGTCATTTTATTATTTATAAAACTCGCTCGCAAAAATGCATATAAAAGTCAACAGTTGCAGTCATTCTGGGACAGAGGGAGTAATACACTTATTTTATCTTTTCAAACACAATAAAATACACTATCAATCATCTATCACACACTTTTCAATTATTATTATCTATCCAACTCAATACTTTATTTCCTCATTTTTTTACTTTATTATTATATAGAAATACTTCCAAATGTATACACAATAGAAATACACTTTTTATTTTATATCAAATCCTTCTAAATCCTCCACATAGGATTTTAAATCCCCTCAAAACTGTAAACAAGCATGATCTAAATGATCGATGTACGGGTTGGAGTACATCTTGTACTCCAATTAATACATAATTTTTTTTATATAAAAATTAACGTATAAACTGATATCAATATTCTTGTAAATTAATATCATTAGCATCTAATACTATAATTTTAGTTTATAAATGTAGTAGTATTAGTTTATAAGTGTAATGATATAACTTTTATACTATGAACAAGCTTAACTGATGACTTACGCACGATTCTTTAAACTTTTTCCAAAATTTTATTTCACGTTTAAAGAGAAAATTTAGATAATATTAAAAATAAGAAGAAACAATGGTAAATTGGAGGTACATTTTGGTATTTCATAGAGAATGGAGTACACAAGTTGCATCATAGTTTTTAGTGTTAAATAGATGTTGGAGTTCACTTTCAAAAATGAAACAAATCAGATATTGTACAGCACGATGTTGTACATGAGGGATACCATTGGATCACACATACCCGCACAGATATGTTTGTGTGCATGTGTGATTTAACGATTTTTCTATAGCACAACACCATATTATACAATATGGTATCCACTTTCGAAAAGATTTGGAGAATTATTGTCAACTTTGCTTGTTGAAAGACCGTTGCTATAAGGGTGTGTTTGATATATGAGATCGGATATGTGAGATTCTTAGATTCCTAACCTTAGAACAGAGGTGGCCCTGAGGAGGGCGCGGGAGGGGTGACCGCCCCAGGGCTCCTAGGTTGGGAGTGCCTATTAATATTTATATAATATATTATTTATATTATATATATATATTAAAAGGTAAAATAAATAATTAAGTGTAAATTCACCATTTTCTTGTAGTGTAAATTCCAGTAGAAATATTAAAAGAAACAGATGCATGATCATTATCTACAACTAGCTTCCGTAACTGCCTAACATGCTTAGTAACTCAGGATAATCAAACGACAGATAATTATGACATAGATGTCTATATGTTGAACGCATTTCAGATGCAAGCATATTCAAGAAACAAAGATGAAATATATATATATATTATATATATATATATATATATATATAATTTTTATAAAAAAAAATTGAAAAGGTAATACAAATATTTTAACTGGAATTAACATGGTTAGCAAAATGTTGTAATAAAAAAATATGCACATTTATGATGCGATAATTGAATTAAATGGGCTAATTAGTTTTTCGAAGATTACAGAGAAAATGATTTACGTTATGTTGGGGTTATACGTGAAAATATATTTTTACTTTGTATAACCTATGTATTAAACACTTCTTTATTGAAATAAATTATTTATCACTGTTACTTTAAATATGATTGAATGTTATATATATTTATTGTAAATCGTTCATATAATAGCACATGTTACATTGTAGTTAACGTGGTGATACCAGATCACAAAGATCACACTTGATCCCTTGTAAAAAGTGCGTGTTTCACAATTAGATGTAAACTGAGCAGTCTATTGGTAGAAGTTGATGTGTAAGGCTAGATTGACTTGTCTTGACCAAGAGATTTCTATTAGTGCATTCGATTGGTGCAGAGAGGATAAACTCATTTGTGACTTAAGGGATGAAGAGTTAGACCTCGATGGTTGTTGATTTCTTAACTGATTGACTTAATGTCTGCGATTAGTAGTTATTGCTTTTGACTTATAAATGGGAAGAGAATCATTCGACTTCGATACCCTATATCTTGGGCAATAATATTAATTGCACGACGAGGCTAAATTAATAAAAAAACTTGCAAAGTCTTGCGTGATTGGTCCCCTTGGTGGGCTCGGAACCTTTATCATACCAAATCTTGAAGTTGAATTAATTTTCGGTATGGATTAAAGTTGAGTTTCTTACTAAGGATAAAGATATTAATTAATATAAAGCTTTTTAGTGGCTTAATTAATTAATGGACTAAATAATCTTAAACACGGGAAATAATAACAGGGAGCCATATTACAAATAATATGGGTTAAGGCGATAGTAGTTATTTAATTTTGACTTATAAATGGGAAGAGAATCATTGCGACTTCGATACCTATATCTTGAGCAATAATATTAATTGACCGGTTGTATTGATTCCAAGTTTTAAATTAATAAAAAGAATCGTGTGCTTGCAAAGTCTTGCGTGATTGGTCCCCTTGGTGGGCTCGGAACCTTTATCATACCAAATCTTGCAAGTTGAATTAATTTTAGAAAATTATGGATAATAACTTGGGGGTTGGTAAGATTGTTGAGGTTCAACTATGAAATCTTTTTTAATTGTCCTTCGATAGCTAGATGAAAAGATTTCTTCCAAGGATAAAGATATTAATTAATATAAAGCTTTTATGTTGTGGCATTTAATTAATTAATGGACTAAATAATCTTAAACACGTTGGAAATAATGAATCTCAGAGCTTGCCATATTAAAGTTTATATAATATGGGTTAAGGTTTTGGATAGTGCAATATAATTTATATAGTGGTATTAATTAATATTAATGGGGTCAATTATATTGTCTTATCTTGGCTCAATATTGGGTCCATGACTTCCGTGAAGTTATCGAATCCATTGGAATGTTCATCTTAATTCTCCTAAAGGCCCCTCAAGTTCCCCCCTCAATAGCCCAAATTATACAAGTCCAATAAATAAAAAGGTGCTTAAAATAAAATAAATGATTGTTGCCTCAAAAATATTTCCCAACAATTTTTTTTTGAAAATTTTAAAGAAAAACACTTGGAGAAGAAATTTTCTTGAAAAGATTTTATGGAAAGGATATAAGTATTCTTGGAATACAAGATTATCTCATAAATTCTCTTTGGTCTTGTGGAAGAAATCTCGATAGAGTTTCCATTTGACACTTGGTTTTCTTTAATGTGTTTTTCGAAAATTATGTATAAGAAAGAGAAAAAATATTTTCTTGCCTCATTTTTTCTTGGAAAGATTATATGAAGAAAGATATGTATTCTTGGAATACAAGAATATCTCATAAATTCAAGAAAGATCCAATCTTGCAAATCTTCTTGTTTTTTCAAAAATTAAGGGTAAATAAGGGTGTGAGATTTTTGTGGAAAAATACACATGGAAAGAAGAATATATGGAATATATTCAAGATTTCTTGGAGATCAAGAAAAGATCTTTCCTAACCCTAATTAACCCTAAATATTCGAACAACACCCCCTCTTATAAATAGGGGATGAATTTTTTCATCGAGAGTGTCAATCATTTTGTCAAATTCGAATTGTGTTGAAAATATTAGAAATCCACAAAGGTGGTGCAACAATTTTATTTTCCTTTGTTTTATAAATCGTTCATCGGAGAACCTCCCACCGGGTTATTGAGCGAGGACTTGGGAATACTTGAGAATGACTTTTGGTTGGTAGCCAGTCACTTGATCCTGTCTATCTCGGATTGTCTCTCCAATGGGTACGTTTACGTAAACTGCTAGAAATTCCGCATGTTAGGATCTTTTATGTAAATTTTATTTGCATGTCGTTGTTGGTGTAATTATTATTTGAATTCACTTAGGTAAATTTATGCTAGTAATAATTGTTAATTTAAATTGTGTTTATGAGTAGAGATCATCCAGATAGATCCCGGCATTTGGTATCGAGCCGCTTTTCTTCTTCATTGATCTTCTAGAGCTCCGGTCTTTTAAAGCGGCTTCTTTGCTCTTTAATTTAAATTGTTGTTCATTAAAATTTAAAATTGGATAATAGAACCTTATTAGATCTCTTTTGCGGTATCCAATTGTCATGGTATTTTAATGTGCAATTACATTTTACATGCAAATAAATTATTAATTTTTAATTCTGATTCTTTTGAGCATTTCGAATTCGTTTTGCCTCGATTTCTTCAATGAAAATCCACGTTATTTGTCGACATTAGTCTAGATTAGAATTTATTTGATTTGTTCAATGTAATAGGCATAATTGCACATAGATCTAGATAGACTCATTTTATTTATTTTATCAAATAAATTGCAATGAAGCATAAATTCAAAAAAACAACTTTTTGAACGAAAACGGAATGAAAGATTCAAATTTAAAAGAAAATACGGCGATTCCACGTAGAGTAAAATTTGAAGTTTTTTCAATGAGAGTAATGCAAAAAGCGAAAAAACGGTAAGGTTTGATGAATCTTTATAAAAGCGGAGGGTGCAATAAGATAAGATTTTGAAGATCAATCGTTTTTGAAAAAGATCTATTCGAGATAATTTTAAATACTTTTATTTAAATTAATCAATTAATTTAACTAACATGAATTAATCCACAAGGATAAATCAATAAAACATAATAATTAATAAATGAATAAAAACATCATCGATGTTGATGTTGTTAATTAATATTACTTTGTCAATGTTGATTCCACTTGTTGATCTTAATCTAAGCCTTAAGAAAATCCAACAGATCGATTTGTTGAAACTTAGGAATCTTTGATCCTCCTTGATGGGTTGAAGTTCCCCCTTCAAGATATTTCTTTTATAGAGATTATATAACCTCTTGATCTCTCTCTTATCCGATCCTTTGTAAGTAATCGATTTTGGTTGACCTCATCGATTCTTTGAGATTAAGCCAATTCTTGGGATAAGTGTTACCGCCAAAACAATGGATCATTCCAAAAAGGCGTGATTCCCAAATATGTCCTCGATATGTCAATCAACCGTTTAAATTTATCCAATTATCTCGGATGGGGCTTCTTGGATTGCATTTCATCCCTTGGCCTCTATTTTAACAACATCACCCATTCAAAAACAAAAATATTTTGTTTCGGTGAGACTTCGGCAAACACACCCCTTTTTTATGGATCTTTTCAACCCTTTAATCTTTGTTTTTTCAATCACATGGAATTCTACCACCACCACCGGGGCGGAATGAAAAATTCACTTCTCCTAACCGTATCCACCTTGTGTGTCTATTTATAACGGAACCATCGGACTTAGTCTGGTATAAAATATACGAACATGTGCCCATGAGATCGATGACCAACTTTTGGGAAAAAAAAATAAAGAAAAAAATCCTTTCAAAGGCCTCTTGGTCTCCAAAATCTTGGGAATATACTTTAAAGCCCTATATTAAGTGGGGGAAAATCCTTAATTAAATAGGATTTTTTTCATTTATAAAAATCTTATTAACCTCACCTTGGGTTTTTATACCTATTTTTCAAAAATCAAGGAATAAAGAATCTTCTTGTTGAATATTTAAAAAATCAAAAAGAAATCTTGAACCAAATTGATTTAATGGGATAATTATGAGCATTTACCTTAATCGATAAACCTTGAATCTCGGTTCCTTTATGGGATAACTTTTCGATAAACTAAAATTCGGTTCCTTTGGATCGGTAGCGTTTCGAATTTTTTGCTTTTCTCTTAAAATCTTTAAGATACCAAAACTCTTTGAAAAATCAATCAAAATTTTTGACATTCTCCAAGATCTTTAATCCTCACAAATCTTTGAAAATTTCTTGGTTAGAATATTATATCAGTATGAATATTTTCTTCACGTGATCTTTCATTAATTGGATCTACATTTGCATTTTATGGCTATTTACGAGTGAGGGCCTTTAGGAGAATTAGGTGCGTTCTTAGCTTTGTTGTAACCTCCAATGGAACTATGAAACCATATAATATTGGGCCAAATATTGAAAACCCACGAGATTCCAAAGTCCATGTTTTAAGGTTATTAATTTATTCGAGAATATAAAATTAATATCATCGATGGGTAGAAACCAAGGTTTATTATCCATCTTAATCCATATTACGACTTCACTATAATATGGCTGCCATTATTATTGAGAGCCCTATATTCCTTCGATTTGTTTTTAAGATTATTTTAGTCCATTATCATTAATTTTGGCTTCCTTGCTATTTTGAATTCCAAAAGGTTTTTGCTTTAATTAATATCTTTACTTTGTTTAACTTGGAGTAAAGACAACTCAACATTATTGGACATCTCGAAGAAATAAATTTCCATAGGTTCTTGTTTGGAGATCCGAAGATGAGATTTGGTATGATAATTAATAAGGTTCCTTTAGTGAACCCACCAAGGGGACAAATCAAACAAAGAGCTTTTCTTAAGCGATACACTTGGTTGCCCTTTTCAAGATTCGGAGGTTGTTCCATAAATTAAATGTCCAAATCGCCATGTAATTAATAATATTGTCCAAGATGAATATAAGTCCGATTGAATACCCCCAACAATTCTTGCCTTATTTACAAGTGATAAATTTTTTCTCATCTCTCTTGTTCTTGAAGATCCATTTCGTGCCAATACGTTCTTGATGATTTCTACTAGTTCCCATCATATTTAAGGGATGAAGATTCGAAGTAGGTTCCTTCAAGCAAGACAATACATGGCACTTTCACCAATCGATGTCTAGTTTTAATTTTATCGACGGGTCTCCAATTATCGAATCAGTTGGAATTTGGTTATCCGTGTCTTATTCCTAACGTTCATTTTGAGAACATCGTCCGTTTAGATAAAATCTTATAATGATTGGGAGTGGTCTTGAGGTTATGGTCAAGATAAGAACAAGTCTCGGTGATGTTGGAATCATCATGTCTTATACATCAACCTTTCAGGATGGTTTGATTCTTTTTCCATCTAGGTTGTTGAATTTAGGATACGATTGATCCGGTGAATTTTAGATGCGGAATGAAAATTGATCTGATTTCGATCCTTTATCCTTGATTTGATCCATTTTTGAATATACGTGTTACGGTATCCAAATTTCTTACATACGTATTTTCTTGATCGAAGATGCTTCATCAAAAGGTTACATACGAAGGCTTTGCTAGATGAATATAGAAATATACCCTCATAACTTGGCCTCAAAGGTCTTCAATGACTTTTCCCCATTGTTGTGTATGAAAACTTGCACCCAAAAACATGGAAGTAAGAAACACGAGGTTTTAAAGTTCATAGGGTGTTTTTACATTCGTATGGCATCAAATAAAACGGTTTGGTAACATGTTAAAAACATTGTTCGACTTCTTTGAGATCCATTATTTGGGCGTCCTCCCACTGATGTTTCATCATAAATTTTTTAGAGCAAAAAATAAAGTTGAATGCATACCTTTATCGATCGATTTTTACTTTGGTAATTTTGTAATTAGTAAAATATATCTTGGTTGTCGTCTCATTCTTCTTATGTAAGAATATAACCTAAGTAAACTTGGAGTAGTCATCCCACGATCCCGAGTGTTATCGGTTAAAAAGATCTCTTTGGATCTTTAAACTTTGAATGAAGCTTTTGATGTTTTCCCTTGACATAAATACAATCCGATCCTTTGAGAACACTTCATTCGGAAGTCCTTCCCACTAGAGACATCTAAATTTATCTTATTAAGAGTTTTAAAGTTCGGATGGCTCATTCTTTTGTGCGAGCCAATCGCTACCTTTGGAACTCTTAACAATCGGCATGCATTTCTTGGACAAACTATTTCAATCAATGTAGATCGTCCCTTTTCTTGAACCGATTAGCAATATATTTGAGTGATCGATTCTTGATAGTGCATTGATCTTTCGATGAATCGGTTTGCCATGAAATGGAAACCGATAATAGGGTTGTCTTGGACCTTCGACATACGAGACTCCGATTACTTGTACATCATCATTCTCTAAGGTTAGAACCCTTTGGTATCTTATCATCACGAAAAATTGCCTTTCCATTCTATGTAGGAACCGAGGAGATGTTTGCTTCGGTCATGTGCCTTGTCTTTATCGATGTACGGATAGTTCTTTGCATTTTCGCTTTGTTGGCGGGCAATCGGATGGGTTTTAGGTACCCTTTCGGATTGGGTCCCGAGGGGTTAGGTTTGGATTTGGGGATCCATACAAAGCGAGCACTTCTATGGTGATCGGTCGGATCGAAGGCTGATTTTCTCATACTCATCAACATAATCATACTTATCCTCATATCTTTTCGATTTGTATGATTACTTGTGTGAACCTTGGATGACTTAGAAGACTTATGATTTACCTTTTCGGTTTGTCTTCTTTTTTATCGATTGAGGTTCGGTGCGATAAGCCCTAAATTTTCGACTAATCGCTACCATCAAAAGATTCATATCCTTTTCGCATAGATGGTTTTCGCGGTTTACGAAGCATGCTTATTAGGAAAGTCGACCTTGGACCGGGTCTCGATTAGACTTCCTTTTGTAGGTTGTCTTTTTCGATTTCGATCTTTGATCGAGTTGAAACTGGTTCTTCCGTTGATTCTCGGTGATGCTTTACCGGTTGGGGTCCATTTCTGTTTCCCTTTACGGTTAGGCACTTGCCTTTACCGCTCAAGCGGTCTCTTACCTATTAGATACAAGTTTAGCTTTTGGTGTATCTTTTTGAAATTGATCGATTACACCTTTTCGAGATGAATCTTCGGGGCTTTTGAGGATGTGGAGGGTTTCTCATAGCAAGTCCTCATATCAATCTTTACTTTCGAAAATAGGCGTTCATGTCTTTCGGTTTGAGATGATTTTGAAAAAACATCTATTTTCTTCTGTGATTTTCCTCGGAGGATTTGGACTTTCATGCATTCGGAATAGCTCATCGAATTTGCTTGCAAGATTTTGAAGTCATCATTTTCTTGTCTGTTAATTTCCATCTGTTCTTTGATCTGCTTTTTATCGAAGCTTTAACCGAGAATTTTAAATTCTCGATTTACCTACTTCGAAATGATCTAAGTTGAGAGGTTTTTCCGAGATCATTTTCTTGACAAAGGCGATTATTTCGATCCTCTTATCATTCTCGAACTTCCACAATAGCATAAGTTTCTCTGCATTGGAGATCTTCAAGCAATTGCTTACGAGTAGAGGCTCGGTCAATCTCTCGGGGTGTGCTGTAATGATAGCGGTGTAAGAACGAGCGAAGGGGGTTTGGAGGTTACCGAATTTGGTGGATAGATGGAGTTCATTATCGTCGGCGAGAATATCGGATCTTCACTTTCATAGAACGGCCAACATCGTCGGCGAAGTCTTTCTGAGAGGAGTATCCGGAGTAGATAGATAGGAATCGTCAATTTCTTGGAATCTCTATACCGAATTGCTCTCTTTTTGTTCCTCTTTTTCTCTCAAGATGTCTATATAGTGAGGCGATTTCCCGGATCCCCGTTCCTTTCCTTCGGGTGTTTTGATCATGACCTATCGGTGATTTCCTTTGATCTCGAGTTTCTTCTATCGATTGATTATCTCTTCCTTGACTATCTCTTTCCCTTTTCATCTCTGTGATCCCTCCGATCATGAATCCAGGGAGATCTAAATCCTCGACTATGTTGATAGTCCTTATAAAATCTTCGATACTTACCAAGTTGTATATCACTTCTCAAGCTTTACGGTAAGCAACGCGATCTGATACTGCTGACTTAATATATTTCAATGGGTTCATTGGCCTTTGTTCCGCTCATGGTTGCCTTGAAAAAAATGATTTTGAAGTCGAGGTTTATTGAATGCTTGACCTCTTTCAATAAGTCGAACTTCGTGAGCTTTAAGACTCAAGAACAAGCTACTAGGTTTCATTCTTGAAATGTCACGGCAATCTTTCCGTGACCTTCATGTCCCACTTCTTGGTGAGAGACCTTAGGATCTTATAGTTGATATCTTTATCGGTCATCTCTCTACCAAGTTCTCGAAGCTTGTTTATTTGTAATTCTTCCATCGAGTTCGTTGATTGGGCAACATCTGGGTTTAACTTGAAAATTTGTCTTTTATCTATTCATTTCCCTCGCAGATCTCATCGAGTATCCCACATTGCTTTTCATGATTTGAGATACTTAATCTTCTCTTTGGTGACCTTATCCATTGTCTTCATGATGATATGTCTTGCAATGGTGTCCGAGTATAGATTTGGGCTTTTTCATTACAAGACTTCGCGTGGGAAAGTGCGGATCTCCCTTCGGGGATTTAGTAAATGATGATGGGTCCTCTTCGATGACTTCCATCATTACGCGCTTTGATCGAGCCTAGATGGTTGGAAATCTTTCATCAATAAGAACTTTGAGATCATGATACATACGGATGAGTTAAGAGTGATTTTGGAAAATGAATGAGTTTTTAAAGCGGTTTTTCAAGATCGATTGATGGCCACAAACACGGATCGATGGTCGGAAGAACCAACCGCTCGATACCACTTGTAGGTCCGAGCGGGTTAAACGGATCGGTGTGCGAAAGCGGGTCGAGTCGCGATTTTCGGTCGATAACCAACTTCTTGATCCGAAAGCGGATCGATTCGGTAACTATCAGTTAAGCGATCGCGGAAAGCTTAAGTTTTACCCGTGAAAAACCGGTTTGTATAAATCAGATTCCAAGTTTTATCTTTTTAATCGGGATGAAATCGAGGTCGATCGGATCTAAGCTTGGACGATCTTAACTTAGAATGTATGGCTTTAAGATTATGCGATGAGAGCGATTAATCAATAAAGGCACACAAGATTTATAGTGGTTCCCCGGTCCCGATCCTCTTTTTCTTGGGCACCCCTTAACCGATTTGGATTAGATTAGTGTGTTTTCATCCACCATGATGTTTTAAGGTTCTCACTCAACTGGGATCCTAAAATCGATTACTTTCAGATGAAATCCTAAACAACTTATCTTTGGGGGGGGTTTGGGTAAGATTGTTGAGGTTCCTATGAACCCTTTTCTTTGCGTATAAGCGATTGTAGATGAAAAGATTTCTTGCTAAAACTTATGGGATGAACCAATATAAAATAAGCTTGTTGTTGTGTTCTTGTCGAAAATTGGACTATAGTTTGAGCTTCTTGATTATGTTGTTTGTCAAGCATTTCCGTGTTTCACTCTGAAGTGTGATCCCATATTTATAGACCTTGAGATCAAAAGAGCCGTTGGAGAGCAATTTGAATCTCATTTATTTTAGGTAGAGTTGCGAGCTTGATCTTGAGAACGGCATGGTCGAAAAGTTTATAGCCGTTTGAAGAGCTCATCGAATCCCACTTGAATGCCGTGTTTCTTCCTTATTGGAACTTTGGCAAATGTTGTTCCTCCAACTAAGGTTGGTATTCATCTTGTTGATCAGGGCGTATGATAAGATGAAACAATTTTTTTCTTTGAATGATCGATCATAAATGAATGATTGTTGGCGTGAAGCTTTTGATGTATATCTTATCTTTTCATCGATCTCGAGTATTGAAGGTTTGAGCTTCATGATGGAGTTATCGACAAGATCATTGAATCTTTCTTCCAAGGTAACTTTTTCATTCTTCAGAATTTTTACATATTGAGTTCCCCCCTCAATATGTGACCTATCTTTACAAAGGTTTTTCTATACAATCATTATGCGGTCTCCTATAGCGGTAATGTAAACATTTCTTAACAAAATCGTGGTCCTATTACATGTGTTTTTGGAACTTTCATCAAAACTATAAATTTCCCAACAATTATATAGTGGTATTAATTAATATTAATGGGCTGAATTATATTGTGGCTCAATATTGGAATTCAGAAGTTCATTGGAATGTTCATCTTAATTCTCCTAAAGGCCCCTCAAGTAGCCCAAATTATAGTCCAATAAATAAAAGGTGCTTAAAATAAAATAAATGATTGTTGCCTAATATTTCTTGTTTTTTTTCGAAAATTTTAAAGAAAAGAGGGAGAAGAAATTTTCTTGAAAAGATTTTATGGAAAGGATATAAGTATTCTTGGAATACAAGATTATCTCATAAATTCAAGAAATCTCCCACTTGGTTTCTTTAATGTGTTTTTTCGAAAATTATGTATAAGAAAGAGAAAAAATATTTTCTTGATTTTCTTGGAAAGATTATATGAAGAAAGATATGTATTCTTGGAATACAAGAATATCTCATAAATTCAAGAAAGATCCAATCTTGCAAATCTTCTTGTTTTTTCAAAAATTAAGGGTAAATAAGGGTGTGAGATTTTTGTGGAAAAATACACATGGAAAGAAGAATATATGGAATATATTCAAGATTTCTTGGAGATCAAGAAAAGATCTTTCCTAACCCTAATTAACCCTAAATATTCGAACAACACCCCCTCTTATAAATAGGGGATGAATTTTTCATCCCCAGTGCAATTCCATGTGTTGAAAATATTAGAAATCCACAAAGGTGGTGCAACAATTTTATTTTCCTTTGTTTTATAAATCGTTCATCGGAGAACCTCCCACCGGGTTATTGAGCGAGGACTTGGGAATACTTGAGAGTGACTTTTGGTTGGTAGCCAGTCACTTGATCCTGTCTATCTCGGATTGTCTCTCCAATGGGTACGTTTACGTAAACTGCTAGAAATTCCGCATGTTAGGATCTTTTATGTAAATTTTATTTGCATGTCGTTGTTGGTGTAATTATTATTTGAATTCACTTAGGTAAATTTATGCTAGTAATAATTGTTAATTTAAATTTGTGTTTATGAGATCATCCCGATAGATCCTGGCATTTGGTATCAGAGCCCCGGTTCGAGCTCTGGTCTTTTAAACTGTAATTTAAATTGTTGTTCATTAAAATTTAAAATTGGATAATAGAACTGTTAGATCTGTTTTGCAGGTATCCAATTGTCATGGTATTTTAATGTGCTTGTTTACATGCAAATAAATTATTAATTTTTAATTCGATTCGTTCGAATTCGTTTTGCCTCGTGAGAAAATCCACGAGTAGATTAGAATTTATTTGATTTGTTCAATGTAATAGGCTAGTCTAGATCTAGGTTTATTTATTTTTCGTAAATAAATTGTAACCTGATCGTGAACGAAGACGGAGATGGAGAATTAAAGACGGACGTCCAAGTACCCGGACGTACGCATGCCAAGGCGAAGCACGCGGTGTTGAGAAAATAGGAGTGCCTGGATCTATTCGAGATAATTTTAAATACATATTTAAATTAATCAATTAATTACTAACATGAATTAATCCTAAATCAATTCAACATAATAATTAATAAATGAATAAACAACATGCGTACACGTAATCCACGTAAATCCTAAGCATGCGGAATCTAGGAGTTACGAGATTACTAACCTCTTGTAGAGACGACGGATGAGACAATGGATCAACCCAAAGAGCCTTCCCAAATATGTCCCAAGTCCACGAACGCAATCTGGTGGGAGGATTCTCACGAGCGATTTTAACAAGAGGAAAAACAAAAATATTTTATCACCACCTTTGTGGATTTCTAATATTTTCAACACATGGAATTGCTGTTGGGAATGAAAAATTCATCCCCTATTTATAGGGCTAGGGTGGCCGATTTTTTGGAGAAAAAAAATAAGGAAGAAAATCTTTTTCTTGGTCTCCAAGAAATCTTGAATATATCTCATATATTCTTTTCTCCTTAATTAAATGTTTCCATAAAAATCTTATTCCCCTTTATACCTATTTTTTTCAAAAAATCAAGGAATAAAGAGTCAATATTTCACTTCTTGATTTTATGGGATAATTATGTATTCCAAGAATACTTATCTCTTTCCATAAAATCTTTTCAAGAAAATCAAGAAAATCTTTCTTCTCCTTTAATCCTACAAATTTCGAAAATTTCACAGAAATATTAGGCAAGAATATTTTCTTCACTCTTTCATTAATTGGACTTTATTTTGGGCTATTTGAGGGGCCTTTAGGAGAATTAAGATTGGACCTCCAATGGACTATGAAACTATAATATTGGGCCAAATATTATTCAAAGTCCATTAATATTAATTTATTCCACTATAAAATTAATATTGAACTATCCATCTTAATCCATATTACGACTTCACTATAATATGGCTCCCGGTCATTATTTCCCGTGTTTAAGATTATTTTAGTCCATTAATTAATTAAGCCCTTTGAACAAGGTTTTATTAATTAATATCTTTATCCTGGAGTAAAAGACAACTCAACATTATTATCATTAGGAAATAAATTTCCACTTGCAAGATTTGGTATGATAAAGGTTACGAGCCCATGAGGGACAAATCAAACAAATACGATTCTCCATATTAAATGTCAAAGAATCGCCATGTAATTAATAATATTGTCCAAGATATAAGGTATTGAATCCCAATGATTCTCTTCCTATCATAAGTCAAAGCAATAGTTAACACGATCATATTTAAGGGATGAAGATTAAGAAGAACCGAGATCTAATTCTTGTATATGGAAAGAAGAATTTATCCTCATGTAGGTCCTATTTGAATTAATTCAAATGCACTAGTATAATCTCTTGGTCAAGACAAGCCAATAGTCTTATACATCAACCTTTCATGATGGTTTGTTCATTTCCATCTAGGTTGTGAATTTGTACTTAATTACGAGGGTTCATTAATTTGATCTTCCGTGATCGGTATCACCAAATTTAACGTAATACGTCTTGACTTTATTGAACGGGTTTGCAATAAATATATATAACATTCATTCATACTTAAATGCAATGGTGATTAATAATTTATTTCAATAAATAAATCAGTTTGGTTATACAAAGTAAAAATATACTTTTCAAGATAACCCCAACAATCTCCCACTTATACTTCTCTTTTAAGTATACTACAAAGATGTCTCGTGTTCTATGTGACATCTAATGTCACCCCAACCTAATAATAATTTCTCCCACTTATACTCAAAGATTGACAAACACCCATTCCTTCCACATGATCGAGGCGAGACCCTTTGTGAATGGAAAATAAATATTGATTTCTCATATAAGATGGTATTTTCTTTCAATGTGTTTGTTGGCCTTGTGTGCTCTTGGTTTTTAAATTTACAAGCGCTCCGACATTATCACAATAGATGTGATTGTCTTTGGGCAAATCCGGGATAACGACCAAGTCACTTAGGAAGTTCTTGAGTCAAAAGTTGGGCTACTTATTCGCTTTCATGGTAGAATCGGCGATGCATTTTTGCTTTACGCTTCTCCATTGGCTCCTCCCCCATGAAAAAAACACACTACCCGAGGTAGACTTTTCGGAGTATAATTTCCAGGTGTAGATGGGGATTGTAAACCAACATTCGTCCCGTGTCCTCTTCGGATACTTCATAATGTTGGAGATATCAATGTGCTTTCCCCTTGTTGCTTTGATATCTAGCTACCATTATCTGAATTAAATAAAAATCTATCTATTCGTTTGTGTTTTCATTTCCTTGGATAGATGGAAAGATTTACGAAATTTCTTGGAATCTTGCATCTTGGAAGCGTTTCAAAGAAAGATTTTATATGATTCATCCTTTCTTTGCGATCTCGGTGATCTTGAAGATGTGATATGGCTTCACCTAAATCCTTCATATATGTATTTCGTCCGATAACACCTTTACATCGTATAAATGAAAGCAAGATGTCGTCAACGATAGTACTAAAAATACCAATGCGGTTCCATTTTTTGTAAACACAACTTTCAAAATTATTTTGATCAAAATAAGATTTTATAACTAAAAAAAACTCGATTCCAAACACGGGATGGGATTTTATAAATGGACTTCTTGAGCTTGCAAAATTCTTGACCCTTTTCAATGAAGAATCGGGTTGTTGCATATAGATTTCTTCGTCAAGATTCCATTTATTCTTGACATCCATTTGCGAGATCTCAAAGTCTAAATCTTGTGACAATCGACAAGAAAATGCGGATTTTCATGGCGAAAAAGGTTTCCTCATATCGATTTGGCCGAGTGTAAAACTAGTCTTGCCTTAAAGGTTTCAACCTTTCCCCGGTCCCCTCTTTCTCTTGTATACCCACTTTTGCATCCAATGTGTTTTATATGACTAGCTCCCCACACTTTGTTGTGATCCATTGAACCCATTTTCAACTTCCAATAAGTTGCATCTTTGTCTTGGATCGCCTCATTGTAGGACCCAGGATCTAAAATCAAGTCCAAACTCTCCAATCCCTAAGAGGTCGGGTTGTCGACAATCCTCCCATAATTTAGTTTTATATCATTTTTGTTAAAGTTCTTAAGTTCTTCAAGGTAATTTCAAGGCTTTTTATCGTTCATATAGTCTTTTTCAAAGGTCTCAGATTTATGCTTCATTAGGAAAATGTATCCGAAAGCGTGAGTAGTCATCGATAAACGAACGGGCCAAGCTTTGATTTTCATTTCGGTGTGAACAATTTCTAACACTTCCTTAGCTCTAAGCCCCCTTGGCTCCAAATGCCCACTTGGTCATTTTACCCTCCAACCCCAAGTTGGAAATGATTCAACTTTGGAGAGACCCCATTGAACCATCTTGGACCAACCTTTGAATCCTTTTTTTAGGTTAATATGACCTAATCTTAGGTGCCAAAAAGTGTTTCTTTCACGTTAGCGAATGCTTTCTTTTACATGAAATAGTAGATGAGTTATCGATGCATTTTGTGAATTGGGATTATACTAGAAAGTATGTTTTTTACTTTGATAATGAATTTGCATATATTTCTTGAAATAAATTGTTTATTTCGATGCTTTAAATATTATCGAAATATATTTATCGCATAACATTCAATTAATTCACGTGTTACATTGTAGTTAATTTAATGATAATCTAAATTAAATTAACGATCCATTGTAATTAAAATATTCACCTAGATGGAAATGAACAACCCATCGCGAAAGGTTGAAGTGTAAGGATTGGCTTGTCTTGACCAAGAGATTACACTAGTGCAACTTGAATAGGACCTCTGGGAGGATAAATTCTTTAATCGAACAAGGAAGAATCGGGACCTCGGTGGTTCGTTATTTCTTAATCTTTTTTAAATAGGATCACGTGGGATTGGTAACTATTGCTTTGACTTATCATGGGACGAATTAAATTTTTATCTTGGGCAATATTAAGTCACATGTGATTGCTAAGATTTAACCACGAAGAAGAATTGCTTGTTTGATTTGCCCCCTTGGGAGGTTCATAAGCTTTATCATACCAAATCTTGCAAGTGGAATTATTTAATGAATAATAATGTTATTGACCAAGGATAAAAGATATTAATTAATGGAAAGCTATTTCAGTGGCTTGAATTAATTAATGGGCTAGATAATCTTAAACATGGGAAATAATAACCGAGAGCCATATTGACTGTAATATGGGTTAAGATGGATAGTGCAATATTAATTATGTAGTGGGATTAATTAATATTTATGGGCTTGAATAATGTTGTGGCTCAATATTAGATATTCAAGGTCCATTAGAAGGTCCAATCTTAATTCTCCTAAAGGCCCCCTGAGTAGCCCAACATATAGGCCATTAACTGTAAAAGATGATTAAAATAAAATAAATATTGTTGCTTATTTTTCCCTATTAATTTCGAAAATTATGGATAAGTTGGGAGAAAGATTTTCTTTGAATTTTGTTATGGAATGGAGATATGTATTCTTGGAATACAAGATTATCTCATTAAATTTAAGAAATCTCCCACTTGGTTATCTATAATAAAGATTTCGAAATTTTGAAATATAGTGGGCAAGAAAGATTTTCTTGATTTTCTTGAAAAGATATTATGGAAGATATGTATTTCTTGAAATACAAGAATATCTCATAAATTCAAGAAGATCCAAATCTTGGATTCTTGGTACCCTATATTTTCGAAAATTAACATAATAAAAGAGTAGGTGGGATTTTATGGAATATTATAATTATGGGAGAAAGAATATAGGAGATATATTCAAGATTTCTTGGAGATCAAGAAAATATTTTCCCACATTATTTTTGGCCTAAAAATTCGACCACCTTATGCTTTATAAATAGGGGATGATTCTTTCATTCCCAAGTACAATTCCATGTGCTGGAAAAATTAGTAAATCCACAAAGGTGGTGCAACATAATTTATTTTCCTTTTGTTAAATCGTTCACAAGTGTCCTTCCACCGGATAGTCGAACGAGGGCTAAGGGAATACTTGGGAAGTTCTTTTGGTTAGTCTAATATTCCAGATCACTGTCATCCCAAGAGGTACGTTCACGTAAACTCGTAGAATTCCGCATGCGTAGGTTTTACGTGAATTATTATATGCATGATATGTTGTTGGATTATTATTTGAATTAATATAGGATTAATTCATGCTAGTAATAATTATAAGAATTAAATTTGTATTTAAATATTCACCCCGAATAGATCTGTGCAACTTATCCCCCTATAATCGTATCGAGCCACGGTTTAGACTCGAATTTTTTAAATTGTAATTTAATTCGTTGACATTAAATTTGAAATTGGATAGTAGAATTGCTAGATCTGTTTTGCAGGTATCAAATTGTCATGGAATTTAATGTGTTTATTTATGCATGCATATAAATTGTGGTTTTTAATTCGATTCGATTCGGATTCGTTTTGCCTCGTGAGAAAATCCACAGTAGATTAGGATTTGTTTGATTTGATCAATGTAATAGACTAGTCTAGATCTAGGTTTATTTATTTTTTGTAAATAAATTGTAATCGGATCGAAAAACGAGGATGAGACGTAAGAATTAAAGGACAAAAAAATCGGGCGAGGCGCGGCGCGTGCATCGCGCGAATGTGCCAAGGAGGCAGGCGACGCGACGCTGACGCGATGCATGCAGCATGACGGGCGCCAGCGAGGCCGAGGGCCAGCCTTGAGATCTGGCCTCGCTCACGGGCGGGCGTTAAGCGCCGACGCGCACCCGTCTTGCGAGCGTGGCCGAATCTTAAAGGCGGCGTGGGACGTCTTGTGGTGCTAAGAACATGGCGAGCACGGTGATGCTGATGAATCTGCGAAGTCGCCGCCGAGAATCTGCGTCGTGGCGTAGCGCGATGCTGGCGCGGCGATGCCGTGAAGGCCGCCGAGTGGCGGTCGGATGGCTTGGCTGCTTGGCGTGGCATTTCGAGACGGAGTATCTTTTCGAGACGATTAAGTGGGAGAAATTCAAGACGGTGTTTCTTCAAGATCAAGCCAAGAAAAATCAAACCATGACAATTGGATAATTTGTGCCCAATATGTTTTTTTTTCTATTTTGCTTGATTTATTTTGTGCTATCTTATGCTTTATTTAATTTGTTTAAATGTGTTTGCATGAGAGTTGCCCAAATGAAAAATCTCATCTTCAAAATTACTAAGTATGTTTAAATAATTAATTGACAATTTTATTCCGGATAATAAAATTGAATTAATTTTGACCTCCATGATTTATTTATTTGTGAATTCTTTTGGAGAAATTCCCCCCACGGGACGGTCAAAAGATAGTTTTCACATGAATGAATTCCAAATGGATGATTGTGGGTTATTACTAGTGGCGACGATGACCCTCCCCACGAGGCTCGTTCAAAACGAAATAATAATTCTGTATTTAATCATGGTTATTACTTAGGTATAAAATTGATATGCATATACTTCCCCAAAGTCCCTGTCAATTTTATATTGGTCAAGTGGAAGCCAACTATTAATCTGGATACCAACTATTCTTGTTTGTAACCTGCTTAAATGTGTTTAAATAATGACCCACCCCACGTGACTTATTTAAACTGTTTTGAGATGTTGGCTGATGCATGTTCATATTTTTTTGAGATTTTAATGTGATGCATGTGATCAAACCTTGTGATATATTTGTGCTTATGCATATTATTATTTATTTCAGTTCATCATGTCGCAACCTTTTAATCAACTATTCAATATACTTAAAGACAATTTGCTCACTGGAGAAAATTTTGTTGATTGGAATCGAAAACTTACTATTGTCCTCACTGCACAAAGCCATAACTGGGTTCTGACCACACCTAAACCGGAAAAGCCAAAAGATGAGTCCACTAAAATGGTTAAGAAAGAGTATGCTGACTGGGAGCGGTCTAACGAAATGGCAAAGTGTACCATCTTGGCTTCTATGTCAGATGTGTTGCAACACCAACACCAGAACGTTGAGACCACTGCGGAAATCATGACTAGTCTTAAAGCGATGTTTCAACATCAGAACCGTGTGGCTCGTCAGATCACCATGAGGGACTTGCTCTCTATGAAAATGGTGGAGGGAACGCCCGTAAGGGAGCACGTTCTCCAGATGATGGCTCACCTTAATAAACTTGAGGTACTTGGCGCTGAATACGATATCGAGACCCAAATTGATTTCGTGCTCCACTCTCTGTCGAAAAGTTTTGAACAGTTCAGGCTAAACTACCAGATGAATAATCAGAAGTTCTCGATGCCTGATCTGTTGCAAGCTTTAGTCTCGGCGGAGGCGATATTGGGGCAAAAGAGCCAAGCCTTGGTGGCAAATAGACCTTCTTCTTCTTCTAGGCCAAGGGGTGGTAAGAACAAGAAAAGGGACAAAGGTCACAAGCAAGTGAACTCAAGTGTTGCCAATGGCAAAGAAAAGGTGAAGAAGGGTGGTGGAGTGAACAAGCCAGCTAAGGGGAAGTGCTTTAACTGCGGTGAAAAAGGACATTGGAGGTCAGCCTGTTCCAGACCCAAAAAGGAATGGAAAGAAAGGTAATTCTCACGCACTAGTTGTTGAAACTTGTTTAGCGGCGTATGCCTCCCATTTATGGGTGGTGGATACGGGATCCACTGATCATGTTTGTTTCACATTACAGGGGTTCAAGCGGACCCAGCAACTTAGTGGGAGTGAGGTCCTCATCACACTGGGCGATGCTACGAGAGTGGCAGCTGAAGCAGTGGGAGAAGTGCACCTGTCTTTTGAAGATAGAGTTTTAATTCTTAGAGATGTTCTTTACGTTCCAAGTTTTAGAAAGAATTTAATTTCAGTTTCTAAACTTTTTCATGATGGATATTCGGTTACTTTTAATAAAGTTGTTACCATTTCTCTTTTTGATAAATTTATCTGTCATGGAACGTTGTCGAATAATCTCTATACAATTAACTGTGCACACCACTCACGAAATGCATCCTATAACACATCAACTGTTTCCGAGAAAAGAAAATGTTCATCAGACGTGAACGAGACACTTCTTTGGCATCTAAGATTAGGTCATATAAATTCAAAGAGGATCCAAAGGTTGGTAAAAGACGGTTCACTGGAGCTTCTCCAAGTTGAACCAATTCCAACCTGCAAATCATGTTTGGAGGGTAAAATGACCAAGAGGGCATTTGGAGCCAAGGGGAATAGAGCCAAAGAAGTGTTAGAGATCGTTCACACAGATGTATGTGGTCCAATGTCAACCAAAGCAAGAGGAGGTTATGAGTATTTTGTCACTTTTATTGATGATTACTCAAGGTACGGTTACATTTTCCATATGAAGCATAAATCTGAGACCTTTGAGAAATTCAAAGAATTTAAGGCTCAAGCAGAGAATCATAGGGAAAAACGTATCAAGTTTCTACGATCTGATCGTGGAGACGAATACCTCAGCGATGAGTTTTTGAACTACTTATCTGATGAAGGGATTGCATCCCAGCTCACTGCACCCGGAACCCCTCAACAAAACGGGGTTGCAGAGCGAAGAAACAGAACTCTTTTGGAAATGGTTAGATCTATGATGAGTTATGCGGATCTTCCCAAGTCGTTCTGGGGTCATGCCTTGGAAACAGCAGCTTACATTCTGAACTTGGTGCCATCCAAATCGGTTCCCAAAACTTCCAAAGAATTGTGGACTGGGCGCAAGCCTAGTATGAGACACATGAGAATTTGGGGGTGTTCGGCCTACGTGTTGGACAAGGAAGCCGGTAAATTAGATCCTCGATCAGAATTAAGGCTGTTTGTAGGATACCCCGAGAGAACAAAAGGGTGTATGTTTTATGGTCCCGAAGATCAAAAGGTGGTCATAAGCACCCACTTTAGATTTTTGGAAGAAGACTATATGAACGAAAGAAGACCCAGAAGTGAGATTACCTTAAATGAGCTAAGAGGGCAAACCTCAATGCCAACTGTACTAAATGATATACCGAACGACACGCTTTCACAACTGGAGCCTTGTCGTAGTGGGAGGGTTGTAAGACAGCCCGGGAGATTCATGGGAATAGGAGAGTCCTCGGACTTGATTCCCGGACAAGACGAATCAGACCCATGGACATATGACGAGGCACTCCAAGACAAGGATGCAAATTCTTGGCAAACAACAATGAAAGCCGAAATGGGTTCAAAGTTTCATAACAGAGTGTGGGAGCTAGTCGAACCATTTAATGGGGTCAAACCCATTGGATGCAAGTGGGTACATAAGAGAAAAAGAGGACCGGACGGGAAGGTTGAAACCTTCAAAGCAAGACTAGTGGCGAAAGGTTATACTTAGAAAGAAGGGATCGATTATGAGGAAACTTTTTCGCCAGTAGCCATGCTCAAGTCTATTCGTATTCTCTTATCGATTGCTGCGCATTTCGACTTTGAAATCTGGCAAATGGATGTCAAGACAGCTTTCCTTAACGGAAGTCTTGATGAAGAGATCTATATGCAACAACCCCAAGGCTTCATTGAAAAAGGCCAAGAACACCTAGTTTGTAAGCTCATGAAGTCCATTTACGGACTCAAACAGACATCCAGAGCTAGGAACCAATGTTTTGATCATGTTATAAAGTCTTATGGGTTCGATCAAAACGAGTTTGAAAGTTGTGTGTACAAAAAGCATGTCAGAACTGCATTGGTATTCTTAGTACTATACGTAGATGACATTCTGATCATCGGGAACGATGTAAAGGTGTTATCAGATGTAAGGGCATGGCTTTCAAAACAGTTTGATATGAAAGACTTAGGGGAAGCCGGACACATCCTTGGGATCAAGATCACTCGAGATCGCAAGAAAAGGATGATCGGCTTATCACAAGCTTCATACATAGACACTGTCTTGAAACGCTTCAGCATGCAAGATTCCAAGAAAGGCTTTGTACCTTTCAGACATGGAATCCATCTATCCAAGAAAATGTCACCTAAGACGCAAAATGAGATAGATGACATGAAAGGCATTCCTTATGCTTCGGCTGTCGGAAGCCTTATGCATGTAATGTTGTGCACTAGACCTGATATCTACTTTGCCGTAGGCATGGTGGCAAGATATCAAAGTAATCCGGGGAAAGAGCATTGGACGGCAGTTAAAAACATTCTGAAGTATCTTAAAAGAACTCGGGATAGAATGTTGGTTTATCAGCCAGATAGTCCAATCCCCATCGGCTACACGGACTCGAATTTCAAATCAGACATAGACTCCAGAAAATCTACCTCTGGTAGTGTGTTTTGCATGGGGAGAGGAGCCGTGACATGGAGAAGCATCAAGCAAAAATGCGTCGCAGATTCTACCATGGAAGCCGAATATGTAGCTGCTTGTGAGGCAGCGAAAGAAGCGGTTTAGCTCAAGCACTTTGTAGTGGACTTAGATGTGGTTCCGAATTTTCCCAGCAGAATCACTGTTTATTGTGACAATGCCAGAGCAGTTGCAAATTCAAGGGAACCAAGAGCCCACAAAGCCAACAAACACATTGAAATGAAATACCATCTTATACGAGATATCGTTAAGAGAGGAGATATAGATGTGGCAAAGATAGCGTCTGAGGACAACCTAGCAGATCCATTCACAAAGAGTCTGTCTCTGAATACATTAGAGACATGTGGAAGGAATGGGTGTCAAGACCGTTGCCAATCTGCTTTGAGTATAAGTGGTAGAAATTATTAGGTTCGTGTAGGTGACATTAGATGTCAAAGACTACACGAGACATGTTGTAGTATACTTAAAATCAGACTTTGAGTATAAGTGGGAGATTGTTGGGATTATACTAGAAAGTATGCTTTTTACTTTGTATAATCAAAACTGAATTTCGGACATATTTACTGAAATAAATTGTTTATCACTGATGCTTTAAATATTATTGAATGTTACATATATTTACTGCATAACTGTTCAATAAGTCGTACGTGTTACATTGTAGTTAATTTAGTGATACCAGATCACAGAAGATTAAATTAACAGTCCCTTGTAACTAAAAGTACGTCATTCACGACCTAGATGGAAATGAACAACCCATCGCGAAAGGTTGAAGTGTAAGGCTCAGATTGGCTTATCTTGACCAAGAGATTACACTAGTGCATGACTGATGCACTGAATAGGACCTACAGGAGGATAAATTCTTCAGAACTGAACAAAGAAGAATCAGACCTCAGTGGTTCGTTATTTCTTAATCTTCGTTCCTTAAATAGGATCATGTGGGATTGGTAACTATTGCTTTGACTTATCATGGGTAGCGAATCAACGAGATTCAATACTTTTTATCTTGGACAATATTATTAGTCACATGTGATTGCTAAGATTTAATACGAAGAATCGTGTGCAAGTACGCTTGTTTGATTTGCCCCCTTGGGAGGTTCATAAGCTTTATCATACCAAATCTTGCAAGTGGAATTAGTTTCTTGACCAAGGATAATAATGTTGAAATCTACGCCCGATATGGATAATAATGTTGAACCGTTCCTTGACCAAGGATAAAAGATATTAATTAATGGAAAGCTATTTCAGAGGCTTGAATTAATTAATGGGCTAGATAATCTTAAACATGGGAAATAATAATCGGGAGCCATATTGACTGTAATATGGGTTAAGATGGATAGTGCAATATTAATTATGTAGTGGGATTAATTAATATTTATGGGCTTGAATAATATTGTGGCTCAATATTAGATATTCAAGGTCCATTAGAAGGTCCAATCTTAATTTTCCTAAAGGCCCCCTGAGTAGCCCAACATATAGGCCATTAACTGTAAAAGATGATTAAAATAAAATAAATATTGTTGCTTATTTTTCCCTATTAATTTCGAAAATTATGGATAAGTTGGGAGAAAGATTTTCTTTGAACTTTGTTATGGAATGGAGATATGTATTCTTTGAATACAAGATTATCTCATTAAATTCAAGAAATCTCCCACTTGGTTATCTATAATAAAGATTTCGAAAATTTTGAAATATAGTTGGCAAGAAAGATTTTCTCGATTTTCTTGAAAAGATATTATGGAAGATATGTATTTCTTGAAATACAAGAATATCTCATAAATTCAAGAAGATCCAAATCTTGGATTCTTGGTACCCTATATTTTCGAAAATTACCATAATAAAAGAGTAGGTGGGATTTTATGGAATATTATAATTATGGGAGAAATAATATAGGAGATATATTCAAGATTTCTTGGAGATCAAGAAAAGATTTTCCCACATTATTTTTGGCCTAAAAATTCGACCACCTTATGCTCTATAAATAGGGGATGATTCTTTCATTCCCAAGTACAATTCCATGTGCTGAAAAAATTAGTAAATCCACAAAGGTGGTGCAACATAATTTATTTTCCTTTTGTTAAATCGTTCACAAGTGTCCTTTCACCGGATAGTCGAACGAAAGCTAAGGGAATACTTGGGAAGTTCTTTTGGTTAGTCTAATCTGCCAGATCACTGCCATCCCAAGAGGTACGTTCACGTAAACTCGTAGAATTCCGCATGCGTAGGTTTTACGTGAATTATTATATGCATGATATGTTGTTGGATTATTATTTGAATTAATATAGGATTAATTCATGCTAGTAATAATTATAAGAATTAAATTTGTATTTAAATATTCACCCCAAATAGATCTGTGCAACTTATTCCCCAACAGTTAATAATATAGAGATTGTTCCGTAAAGTTCCATGACAGATAATCACATCGTTACGAAAATAGTAACATGTTTATTAAAACGAACAAAATATCCATCAACAAATAGTTTAGAAACTGAAATAAGGTTTTTCCAAAAATATAGGAACATAAAGAACATCTCTTAAAATTAAAAACTGGTCTTCAAAAGACAAGTGCACGTCTCCCACTGCTTCAGCTGCCACTCTCGTAGCATCACCTAGCGTGATGAGGATCTCACTTCCACTAAGTTGTCGGGTCCGCTTGAACCCCTGTAACGTGAAACAAACATGATCAGTGGATCCTGTATCGACTACCCACGAATGGGCAGCGTACTCAGCCAAACAAGTTTCAACAACTAGTGAGTGAGAATTACCTTTATTTCCATTCCTTTTGGGTTTGGAACAGGCCGACCTCCAATGTTCTTTTTCACCGCAGTTGTAGCACTTTCCCTTAGCTGGACTCTTTACTCCACCCTCCTTCTTCACCTTACCTTTGCCCTTGGCAACACTTGAGTTAGCTTGGCTTTCGTTCTTGGTTTTCTTCTTCTTCTTACCTCCCTTTGGCCTAGAAGAAGAAGATGGACCAATAGCCGCTAAAGCTTGGTTGCTCCCTCCTAAAATACCTTCGGCCGAAACAAGAGCTTGCAGCAGGTCAGGCAAGGTGAACTTCTGATTGTTCATCTAATAATTCAACCTAAACTGCTCAAAGCTTTTGGGCAGGGAATGGAGTATGAAATCGATTTGAGTCTCGATGTCATATTCAGCTCCAAGCACCTCAAGTTTGTTAAGGTGAGCCATCATCTGGAGAACATGATCCCTCACAGGTGTTCCCTCCACCATTTTCATAGAGAGCATATCCCTCATGGTGATCTGGCGAGCTACACGGTTTTGATATTGAAACATCGCTTTAAGATTGATCATGATGTCCGCAGCGGTCTCAACGTTTTGGTTTTGGTGTTGCAACACATCTGACATTGAAGCCAAGATGGTACACTTTGCCATTTCGTTAGAATGCTCCCAGTCATCACATTATTTCTTAACCGTTTTCGTAGCCTCGTCTGATGGCTTCTCTGGTTTGGGTGCAGTTAGAACCCAGTTGTGGCTTTGTGCAGTGAGGACAATAGTGAGTTTTCAATACCAATCAACAAAGTTTTCTCCAGTTAGCAGATTCTCTTTCAGTATATTGAACAATGGATTAAAAGGTTGCGACATGATGAAACTGAAAATAAACATATATTTTGTGTCAATATCCGGATCAACATAAAGAAAATCACATAATTCGATCACATGATTCATATTGAAATCTCAAAAAAATATGAACATGCATTAGTCAACATCTCAAAACAGATTTAAATGAGCCTCGTGGGAGGGTCATCATTTAAATCACATTCAAGCAGGTTACAAACAATTACAGTTACAAACCTTTAATTTCAAAATTAATAGCCGGCTCCCACTTGACCAATATAAAATTGACAGGGTCTTCGGTGAAGTATATGCATATCAATTTTATACCTAAGTAATAACCATGATTAAATACAGAATTACTATTTCGTTTTGAACGAGCCTCGTGGGAGGGTCATCGTCGCCACTAATAATAATTCAAAATCATCCTTTTGGGAATTTATTCATGTGAAAACTATCTTTTGACCGTCCCGTAGGGGAATTTCTCCAAAAGATTTCACAAATAAATAAATCATGGAGGTCAAAATTAATTCGATTCAAAACCAAATTAATGATTAAAAAAACACTTAGTAATTTTTGAGTTTGAGATTTTTTGTTGAGCAATTCTCATGCAAACGCATTTAAACAAATTAAATAAAGCATAAGAAACAAAACAACAATAAATCAAGCAAAACAGAAAATAAACACATTGGGCACATATTATCCAATTGTCATGGTTTGATTTTCCTTGGCTTGATCTTGAAGAAACACCGTCTTGAATTTCTCCCACTCGTTCGTCTCAAAAAAAATTTAGTCCTTTGAACGCCACGCCAAGCAGATCACAGCCGGGATGCACGAGCGCATCCGGCCGGCCACTTGGCCGAGCGACCGCGCCCGCGCGCCTAGGCACGGCGCGCATCACCCTACACGGGTCTCGGTAGCTTTCGGCAGGTATAGGCAGGCACCGCGTGAGCCCGCATGCCTCGGCCGCCACTCGCCCGTGCTCGCCCAGCGCTCACACGCGCGCACCTAGGCGCGATCCCGCCCGGCACCGTGCTCCCGGGCCCATCCGCCTAGCGATGTCCGCGTCAAGCGCGTGCCTCCCTTGGCACGTTTCGCGCGACGCACGTCGCCCACGTACGGTTCCGGATCCGTTTTAATTCCTCATCTCCGTCTTCGTCTTCGATCAGGTTACAATTTATTTAATAAAAATAAATACACCTTAAATCTAGACTAGTCTATTATACTTGAACAAATCAAATAGTCTAATCTACTCGTGGATTTTCTCACGAGAAAAAAAAATCCGAACGAGTCGAATTAAAAACTATTCATTCATTCTCATGAAAATTAAATACATTAAATACCATGACAATTGGATACCTGCAAAACAGCTCTATCAATTCTACAATCCAATTCTCAATTTAATGTCCAACATAATTTAAATAACAATTTAAAAAATCAGAGCTCGAAACCAGAGCTCTGATACCAGTTGTTGGGAAAATAGGGGTGTCTGGATCTATTCGAGATGATTTTAAATACATATTTAAATTAATCAATTAATTACTAACATGAATTAATCCTAAATCAATTCAACATAATAATTAATAAACGAATAAACAACATGCGTACACGTAATCCACGTAAATCCTAAGCATGCGGAATCTAGGAGTTACGAGATTACTAACCTCTTGTAGAGACGACGGATGAGACAACTGATCAAACCAAAGAGCCTTCTCAAATATGTCTCAAGTCCACGAACGCAATCTGGTGGGAGGATTCTCACGAACGATTTTAACAAGAGGAAAAACAAAAATATTTTGCCACCACCTTTATGGATATCTAATATTTTCAACATATGAAATTGCTGTTGGGAATGAAAAATTCATCCCCTATTTATAGGGCTAGGGTGGCCGATTTTTTGGAGGAAAAAAATAAGGAAGAAAATCTTTTTCTTGGTCTCCAAGAACTCTTGAATATATCTCCTATATTCTTTTCTCCTTAATTAAAATTTTCCATAAAAATCTTATTCCCCTTTATACCTATTTTTTTTTAAAAAAAATACAAGGAATAAAGAGTCAAGATTTGACTTCTTGATTTTATGGGATAATTATGTATTCCAAAAATACTTATCTCTTTCCATAAAATCTTTTCAAGAAAATCTTTCTTCTCCTTTAATCCTAGAATTTTCGAAAATTTCACAGAAATATTAGGCAAGAATATTTTCTTCACTCTTTCATTAATTGGACTTTATTTTGGGCTATTTGAGGGGCCTTTAGGAGAATTAAGATTGGACCTCCAATGGACTATGAAACTATAATATTGGGCCAAATATTATTCAAAGTCCATTAATATTAATTTATTCCACTATAAAATTAATATTGAACTATCCATCTTAATCCATATTACGACTTCACTATAATATGGCTCCCGGTCATTATTTTCCGTGTTTAAGATTATTTTAGTCCATTAATTAATTAAGCCACTGAACAAGCTTTTTATTAATTAATATATTTATCCTTGGAGTAAAGACAGCTCAACATTACTATCCATATCGGAAATAAATTTCCACTTGCAAGATTTGGTATGATAAAGGTTCTGAGCCCACCAAGGGGACAAATCAAACAAGACGTACTTGCACACGATTCTCCATATTAAATGTCACCAATCGTCATGTAATTAATAATATTACCCAAGATATAAGGTATCGAATCCCAATGATTCTCTTCCTATCATAAGTCAAAGCAATAGTTATTGATTTCACACGATCATATTTAAGGGATGGAGATTAAGAAGCAACACACCACTGAGGTCTAATTCTTGTATATTCAGTACCAAAGAATTTATTCTCCCAGAGAGGTCCTATCAAATAGATCCAAATGCACTAGTATAATCTCTTGGTCAAGACAAGCCAATCAAGTCTTATACATCAACCTTTCTTGATGGTTTGTTCATTTCCATCTAGGTTGTGAATTTGTACTTAATTTAGGAGTCGTTAATTTGATCTTTCGTGATCCGTATCACCAAATTAACTACAACGTAATACGTACTGACTTTATTGAACGGGTTTGCAATAAATATATATAACATTCATTCATATTTAAATGCAACAATGATTAATAATTTATTTCAGTAAATAAATGAGAAAAACACAGTTTGGTTATATAAAGTAAAAGCATACTTTTCAGTATAACCCCAACACATTTGAGCTAGGCCGAAGGTTCGGGCCATGCCTAACCAAGACAACCCGCCGGACGCCAAGACGGGCCCGGCCGACGCCAAGAAAGCGGTTGGAGGTCGGGGTAAGGTGTGGACGATAGGCGTCTGGAAGGCGCAGGCGGGCCGGTTGTTTCGGGCGCGGGCGAGACGGACGCTGGCGCTGCTTTTTGAGAAGCTCTCAAGACATGTGGGTGGGGTGGACGACGGGGCGAGATGGCCGAGCCAGACCGAGGCATGCGTCGGACTCACGTTCCGGGTTATGAGCTACTCGTTTTCCAGACGTCATCCTAACCCAAAACGGAGGACACTCGTTAAAGAATTGTTGCGGATTCAGTGGGAGCTTTTCGAGACGAACGATGAAGACAAAAGAAGAGACGATTTCTCAAGATCAAGATTTGGAATTTAAACCATGACAGTTGGATATATGTGCCCAACTTGATTTATTTTATCTTGATGCTTGTTTTAAATTCGTGCAATTTTATTTGTTAAATGTGTTTGCATGATTTAAATTGTCTAAAGAAAATCTCACTTTCGAAAATTACTAAGTATGTTTCTAATTGACAAATTTTATTCCAGATAATAAAATTACGTCAGTATTGACCTCCATGATTTATTTATTTGTGAATTCTTTTGGAGAAATTTCCCCAACGGAACGGCCAAAAGATGGTTTTCACATGAATAAATTCCCAAAAGGATGATTGTGAATTATTATTAGTGGCGACGATGACCCTCCCAACGAGGCTCGTTCAAAGCGAAGTAATAATTATGCATTTAATCATGGTTATTACTTAGGTATAAAATTAATATGCATATACTTCTCCGAAGTCCCTGTCAATTTTATATTGGTCAAGTGGGAGCCGACTATTAATTTTGAATTAAAGGTTTGTAATTGTTCCTGTTTATAACCTGCTTGAATGTGTTTAAATAGACAGATCACCCAACATGACCTATTTAAACTATTTTGAGATGTCGGCTGATGCATGTTCATATTGTTTTGAGATTTTGATATGAATAATGTGATCGAATTGTGTGATAAATTTGTGCTTATACAAATTGTTATTTATTTCAGTTCAGCATGTCGAAACCTTTTAATCCACTGAAATATATGCTCAAAGAACATCAACTTACTAGTGATAACTATATCGTTTGGAAACGAAAAATGAAAATTGTCCTAGCTTCACCGAAGCACATTTGGGTTCTAATGACACCTAAGCCTAGCAAACCAACTGAAAGATCAACTGATGCGGAGAGATCTTTGTATGATGACTGGGAGCGTACCAACGGACCTGTGAAATGTATAATCCTGGCATCCATGTCTGAAGATTTGAGATACATTCACGAAGGGGTTGAGTCTGCTGCGGAAATTATGCAAAGCCTCAAAGACATGTTTTTAACAGAAAATCGCATGATCAATCAGTTTAATCGCGATGGCATGACGATGCTGCATATGACAGAGGGAACACCTGTAAGGGACCATGTTCTCAAGGTCAAGCGTCATTTTGACAAACTTGCTTATCTCTGTGCTAAGTATAGTGATGAGGCTCAGGTCGACTTTGTGTTCCTAACTCTTCCAAAGTGCTTCGATGAGTTTTACTGTAGTTATGTGATGAGTGATTACATGTTCACTATGGAAACACTACCAGAAGTTTTGGAGACGATAGAGAAGCATTTGGGACAAAAGGACCAAGCTTTGGTGACTAAAAATCTCTTATCAAAATCTAGGCCAATGGAAGGCAAGATTGATGAAGAAATGAATTGTCGTGACCAAAGAAACCTCAACACAAAGAACAGTAGAGAAAAGACGGTCAAATGGTTGGGTGTCAGAAAGAATCCAAAGGGGGAGTGCTTCAACTGCCGTGAGAAAGGACATTGGAGGTATGCCTGTCCCAAACCTAAGAGGAATGGAAAGAAAGATAATTCTCATGCACTAGTTGTTGAAACTTGCTTAGTGGTGTATGCTACCCACTCGTGGGTAGTGGATACGGGATCCACTGATCATGTTTGTTTCACATTACAGGGGTTCAAATTGACCGGGCAACTTAGTGAAAGTGAGATCCTCATCACACTGGGCGATGCTACGAGAGTAGCAGTTGAAGCAGTGGGAGACGCGCACTTGTCTTTTGAAGACAAGACTTTAGTTTTAAGAGATGTTCTTTACATTCCTATTTTTCGTAAAAACCTTATTTCAGTTTCAAAACTATTTGTTGATGGATATTATGTTGTTTTTCTAAACAAGTTACTGTTTTTCGTAACGATGTGTTTATCTGTCATGGAACTTTAAGGAACAATCTCTATACTATTAACTGTGCACACCACTCACAAAATACATTTTTTAACACATCGACTATTTCAAGCAATAAGAGAAAACGTTCAGAAAAGGTGAACGAGATACTTCTTTGGCATCTGAGATTGGGTTATATTAATCTAAATAGGATCCAAAGGTTGGTGAAAGATGGTTCATTATCGGACCCACAGATGGAACCATTTCCAACCTGTGAATTATGTTTGGAGGGTAAAATGACCAAGAGGGCATTTGGAGCCAAGGGGAATAAAGCCACAGAAGTGTTGCTAATCGTTCACACTGACGTGTGTGGTCCAATGCCAACCAAAGCTAGAGGTGGCTATGAGTATTTCGTGACGTTCACTGATGATTACTCAAGGTTCGGGTACATTTTTCAGATGAAACACAAATCGGAAACCTTTGATAAATTCAAAGAGTTCAAAGCCGAAGTGGAGAATCACATGGAAAAGAGTATCAAGTTTCTATGATCTGATCGTGGAGGCGAATACCTCAGTGATGAGTTTTTTGAACTTCCTGTTAGACGAGAGCATTGTTTCCCAATTGACTGCACCCGAAACCCCTCAACAAAACGGGGTTGCAGAACGAAGAAACATAACAATTTTAGAAATGGTCAGATCCATGATGAGTTATTCAGACCTTCCCAAGTCGTTTTGGGGTTATGCCTTGGAAACAGCGGCTTATGTTCTGAATTTGGTGCCATCCAAATAGGTTCCCAAAACCCCTAAAGAGTTGTAGACTGGGCGCAAGCCCAGTTTGAGACATCTCAGAATTTGGGGGTGTCCGACATACATGCTATATAAGGAAGCCGGTAAGTTGGATGCACGTTCGGAACTAAGGTTGTTTATAGGATATCCCATGGGAACGAAAGGGTGTATGTTCTATGGTTCCGAAGATCAAAAGGTGGTAATAAGTACGCACTTTAGATTTTTGGAAGAAGACTTTATGAACAATAGAAAGCCCAAAAGTGAGATTATCTTAGACGAAATAAGAGGGCAAACTCCTATACCAACTGTACAAGTTTATATACCAAGCGTCACACCGACACAACCGGAACCTCGTCGTAGTGGAAGGGTTGTTCGACAACCTGAGAGATTTTTATGGGGATAGGAGAATCTTCGGATTTGGTCCCCGAGGATAATGAATCAGACCCCTGGTCCTACAAGAAGGTGGTCCAAGATAAGGATTCTGAATCCTGGCAAACTGCGATGGAAGCCGAGATGGGCTCAATGGATCATAATCAAGTGTGGGAGCTAGTGGAACCACTCAGTGGGGTAAAACTCATTGGATGCAAGTGGGTCAACAAAAGAAAAGGAGGACCGGACGGGAAGGTCGAAACCTTTAAAGCTAGGCTTGTGGCAAAGGGATACACTCAGAAACAGGGTATCAAGACAGCTTTCCTTAATGGGAGTCTTGACGAGGAAACCTATATGCAACAGCCCGAAGGTTTCATCGCGAAGGCCAAGAGCACCTTGTTTGCAAGCTGAGGAAGTCTATTTATGGACTAAAGCAAGCATCTCGGGCTTGGAACCAATGTTTTGATTATGTAATCAAGTCTTATGGGTTTGATCAAAACGAGTTTGAAAGTTGTGTGTATAAGAAGTGTGACGGAAATGCCTTGGTATTCTTAGTACTATACGTAGATGATATTCTGCTCATCGGAAACGATGTAAAGGTTTTGTCAGACGTAAGGGTATGGCTGTCAAAACAGTTTGATATGAAGGACTTAGGGGAAGCCGGTCATATTCTTGGGATCAAGATCACTCGAGATCGAAAGAAAAGAATGATTGGCTTATCGCAAGCTTCATACATAGACACTGTTTTGAAGCAATTCAGCATGCAAGATTCCAAGAAAGGTTTTGTACCATTCAGGCACGGAATCCATCTATCGAAAGACATGTGTCCTAAGACACAATGGGAGATATATGACATGAAAGGCATTCCTTATGCATCAGCATTAGGGAGCCTTATGTATGCAATGTTGTGCACGAGACTGGATATTTGTTACGTCGTTGGTATGGTGGCAAGATATCAAAGTAATCCTGGAAATTAACACTGGACTGTCGTAAAGTACATTCTAAAGTATCTGAAAAGAACTCGGGATAGAATGTTGGTTTACCAGTCGGACAGTTTATTTCCAGTGGGATACACGGACTCGAATTTCTAATCGGACATAGATTCCAAAAAATCTACCTCGGGTAGTGTGTTTTGTCTGGGGGGGAGGAGCTGTAACATGGAGAAGCGTTAAGCAGAAATACATCGCAGATTCTACCATGGAAACCGAATATGTAGCTGCTTGTGAAGCAGCGAAAGAAGTGTGGCTCAAGAACTTTCTAGTGGACTTGGACGTTGTTCCGAATTTGCCCAGCACCATCACGGTTTTCTGTGATAATGCCGGAGCAGTTGCAAATTCAAGGGAATCGAGAGCCCACAAGGCCAGCAAACACATTGAAAGGACATACCATCTTATACGAGAAATCGTTAAGAGATGAGATATAGAGGTGGCAAAGATCGCGTCGGAGGACAACCTAGCTGATCCATTCACAAAGGGTCTGCCTCTGTTAACATTCGAGAGACATGTGGAAAGAATGGGTGTCAAGAGCGTTGTCAATCTGCTTTGAGTATAAGTGGGAGATATATTATTAGGTTGATGTAGGTGACATTAGATGTCACTGTATAATACATTAGACGTGTTGTGGTATACTTAAAAGCAGACTTTGAGTATAAGTGGGAGATTGTTGGGGTTATACGTGAAAGTATGCTTTTACTTTGTATAACTTATGTATTAAACACTTATTTACTGAAATAAATTATTTATCACTATTGTTTTAAATATGATTGAATGTTATATATATTTATTACAAACCGTTCATATAATAGCACATGTTACATTGTAGTTAACGTGGTGATACCAGATCACAGAAGATCACGTTAACAGTCCCTTGTAAACTAGTGCGTGTTTCACAACTTAGATAGACCCGAACAGTCTATTGGTAGAAGTTGATGTGTAAGGCTCAGATTGGCTTGTCTTGACCAAGAGATTACACTAGTGCATTCGATGCACTGAAGCGGACCTGCAGAGAGGATAAACTCATTCGCACTTACTTAAGAGATGAAGAGTTAGACCTCAGTGGTTGTTGATTTCTTAATCTCTGTCACTTAATAAGGACTGTGTGCGATTAGTAGTTATTGCTTTGACTTATAAATGAGAAGAGAATCATTGCGACTTCGATACCCTATATCTTGGGCAATAATATTAATTGCACGACAGTTGCTAAATTAATACAGAGAATCGTGTGCTTGCAAAGTCTTGCGTGATTGGTCCCCTTGGTGGGCTCAGAACCTTTATCATACCAAATCTTGCAAGTGGAATTAATTTTCCGGTATGGATAATAAAGCTGAGTTGTCCTTACTCAAAGGATAAATATATTAATTAATATAAAGCTTTTCAGTGGCTTAATTAATTAACGGACTAAATAATCTTAAACACGAGAAATAATAATCGGGAGTCATATTACTGTAATATGGGTTAAGGTTGGATAGTGCAATATTAATTATATAATGATATTAATTAATATTAATGGGCTGAATTATATTGTGGCTCAATATTGGAATTCAGAAGCCCATTGAAAGGTCCATCTTAATTCTCCTAAAGGCCCCTCAAGTAGCCCAAATTATAGTCCAATAAATAAAAGGTGCTTAAAATAAAATAAATGATTGTTGCCTAATATTTCTTGTTTTTTTTCGAAAATTTTAAAGAAAAGAGGGAGAAGAAATTTTCTTGAAAAGATTTTATGGAAAGGTTATAAGTATTCTTGGAATACAAGATTATCTCATAAATTCATGAAATCTCCCACTTGGTTTCTTTAATGTGTTTTTTCAAAAATTATGTATAAGAAAGGGAATAAAGATTTTCTTGATTTTCTTGGAAAGATTATATGAAGAAAGATATGTATTCTTGGAATACAAGAATATCTCATAAATTCAAGAAAGATCCAATCTTGCAAATCTTCTTGTTTTTCGAAAATTAAGGGTAAATAAGGGTGTGAGATTTTTGTGGAAAAATACACATGGAAAGAAGAATATATGGGATATATTCAAGATTTCTTGGAGATCAAGAAAAGATCTTTCCTAACCCTAATTAACCCTAAAAATTCAACCAACACCCCCTCTTATAAATAGGGGATGAATTTTTCATCCCCAGTGCAATTCCATGTGTTGAAAATATTAGAAATCCACAAAGGTGGTGCAACAATTTTATTTTCCTTTGTTTTATAAATCGTTCATCGGAGAACCTCTCACCGGGTTATTGAGCAAGGACATGGGAATACTTGAGAAGGACGTTTGGTTGGTAGCCAGTTACTTGATCTCGTCCATCTCGGATTGTCTCTCCAACGGGTACGTTTACGTAAACTCCTAGAGATTCCGCATGCTAGGATCTTTTACTTGAATTTTATTTGCATGTCGTTGTTGGTGTAATTATTATTTGAATTCACTTAGGTAAATTCATGCTAGTAATAATTGTTAATTTAAATTTGTATTTATGAGGTCATCCCGATAGATCCTGACATATGTTATCCCAACACTTTAACTATATGATATCGGGGCGCTAGCAGTTAGGTACCTTCATAAAATGAAAATTGAAACCAGGTACAAAAATTTAATGAATAGTATAAATGTGTGATTTATTTTATCTATTATGCCCTTTATTTCCCCCAACCGCCCACTTTCTTAATCTCACTCACCGGTTCCATCACCATTGAAAAGGTGATGTGTCTTTTTTTCTTTTGTGGTGGGGCCTCCAAAACTTTGTTTTTTTGTTTGATTTGTAAACTTTTTTTTTCGTGTCCCTCACACAGCATTTACCATGGTATCCCACTTAATTTTGTTAATTTTATTAACTTAATTTTTAATATTGGCCATCAATTTTAAATAATAATAATTTATCAATTAAATATTTTTTCTATCTTTTTTTTATTAAACGTACCTTCATGGTATAAATATAATTCATACAAACATTTAGGCTTAATAATCGTTAATTTAAATATAACAATAAAAATTTTGAAAATAATTTTTATTTGAATTTATTTGTGCCAAATTTTTTATTATTTCGGCCCAGAAAATTGCACACAATCAAAAAAAATTGCATCATTAACTTTAAAAAAATATAGATGAACTTACATATATGCATAAAAAAATTCATTATCCATAGAAAACATGCATTGTTAAAAAAAATGCATTGTTGGACAATACATTGCATACACGCATACCACATTGCGTACACGCGTAACACATTGCGTACACTCGTAAGCAATTTGAAAACTCCCAAAAAAAATATTGCATTCAAACTGAATATATTGTATACAAATATAATAGATTGCATACAAATGTAAATGGTTGCCATTTTTTTCTACTTTTGGCATTTCTTTTACAATTGTTATTCAATTAAATTAATTGTATTCGATCCCCAGAAATGTTTTGAAGAATAAACAAACATGAACAAAGAGCAAGTGCTCATTTGATTGAAGAACACTCATATTTTCTTCAACGAAATCTCCAAACTAAAGTTAGCGGCAAAAGTCTTGCGAAACACACAGGAGGATAAAAATTTTACTAAATTAGTAGAAAAACAACAAAAAAAATTCTAAAATTCTCCTTCCCCCAATTATTGACATTATTCTCCAAAATATACAACTCCTCTCAGGAACTCAAGTAAAATATGATGCAAAATTAACAAAAATCATGTAATCCACCAGATGAGAACTGTTCAACAGCCATCTCCGTCTCCGTCTTCTTCACCATAACCGGCCGGATTGAGTCACTAGGTGGATACCTCCGTCGCTGCCGCCACCATTACCATCGACGACTCCCTCACCATCCTCCATCCCTAGAGACTCGCCACCGCTGCACCTCCACAAACACACCACCACCGACCATCCACCACTCCAACGTCGATTCGAAAACCCCCTATAAAAACACCACTCCACCGTCGATCCAAAACACCACTGCCATCCCTCCATCATCCCCCGTCATCCCCACCATCCTCGTCATCCACCCCCGCCACCCCCATCATCTCCACCATCCACAACCACCACAAACCCACCACCACTAAAAATCGCAGATCCAGATCAGATCCACCCCCACAAACCACATCTGGATCAAAATTCACTCCCGTCCGCCACCTCCTCACCACCATCCCCGCCACCACCAGATCCTACCGCAAAAAAAGTGAAATCCCTCCACCACCGCCACCACCATCGCCTCCGCCATCCCCGTCGCCAAATGATATGTGTGTGTGGGGGGGATTTGAAGATGCGGTGTGTGTAGAGAAAAGAGGGACAATGTAGAGAGAGAAAGAAGGAGATGATAGAGAGAGAGATAGTGAAGGTGAGAGAATCTGACATTAATATTTTGATTAGGAATATGATTTGACCGGTAGAGGGTATATTGGGGTTAAATTTGTGTTGAATAGTAGTTTTGTATTAGGTTGCTACTACACATAAGTTTTGTGATTGATATTTAATATATACACAATTCAACTCAGTCAAATTTTACGAGCATTTAGATACTCGTATGTGGCGAATCAGACTGATATTTGGTCATAATGACAAACTAATTAAATTAAATTATTTACGTTAATTACGCCACCAAATCCCTTCGACCAATCAGAGGCCGCCACGTGGCACCTCAATTGTCATCCCTTACATTATAAATAGGGGTGCAAACTTGTTCATTCTAAACGAACACATCAAAAATTCCAAATGATTCAAACGAGAAGAGTCCAGAGCTCCCTGCAACCGTTCGTGAATATTCGAAGTAGCTTCAAAGGTGTTCTTCATGCAAAGCATCAAGAAACAACGTTCTATCAGATATTAAGGCTCGAAGTCCCTCCAATCAGACGTTTCTTCAAAGGCGAACTTTGAAGATTTGAAGGTGTTCTTCATCAGCTTCAAGTGTTCTTTGTGTAAGCCATCCAAAAATGACTCTCAATCCGAGATTAAGGCTCTAAACCCCTCTGATTCGGCATTTTTCCTCAAAGGCATCCTTCGTTCAACCCTTGAAGATTCGAAGATCTTCGTCAAAACATTCAAAGACGTTCTTCATCAAACTCGAAGAAATTTATCCAAAAGCTACATTTGATTCAAAATAAGACGTTTAGTCCTTGAATCAACGTTTCAAGTCTCCAAATTTAACTCCAGACAAGATTAAGGCGAGGACCAGACGTCCAAGTCAAGGTTAAAGTCAAAGAAGAGAAGAATCAGAGGAACAAGTCAGAGTTTGAACCCGCTAATATTCAACACTTAAATTAGCAGAAATCAAGTTGTAAACATATTCCGTGTTTTAATATTTAAATCATGAGATTTGTACTTACAATCTTTTACAAGTCTTGCACTAGAAATGAATATTGAACTTATTTTAAAAAAAATAAAAAACTGAGAATGAAACTATTTGATGAAAATACAGATAATGATGTTGATATACAATCTGGTGAAGATTATTTTCGAGTAATTATTTTATTATTGCAATCGATATTGCTTTGCCTCTTTAGAAAGTAAATTTGAACAATTGCAAATGTATGATAATATTTTATTTATTTATTTTTATTCAAATAAATAAAAGTCTTTGGATGATGAAAACTTAGAAGAATGTTGTAAGAATCTTGAGAATACTTTAAAGCATGAAAACTCTTTAGATATTGATTCAGGTGATTTATTTTTTGACCTAAATGTGTAACAAAAGTCTTTATCAGCAGAAAAAAAGATTGCCGCTTGAAACTCTTGAATTTGTAAATGCTCTGAGTTGTTATCTTAATGTCTTTATTGCGTATATAATATTATTGACGATACATGTGAATGTTGTATCTCCAAAAAGAAATTTCTCTAAATTAACATTATTAATAACATACTTTCGAACAAATTATCAATGACGATATTATTGGTGATTGTCTCTCAAAATGCTAGAAGATGTCATTTAAATTATTTATGTTTATACACAAACTCTCATGTGAATATTTTTCATAGTATGAATTTTTATCATTACACTTATAAACTTATATCATTACTCATATAAATTACTAATACACATTGCATTTAATGCTACGATATTAGTTTCCAAACTTCCTACTCATAATAATTTTATCAAAATGAAATAAACAATTCTCATACTCTGCTCAAATCAAATTGAAAAAAACAAAACTCATATTCAGTATGTAAGTAAGGTTTCTTATTAAAAAAACAAGTGCACAAAATAACCTAATGTTGTGCATTATGCCACTAAGTGAAGTGATTGGTGCAAAGAGTAAAACTAATTCAAATTCATGCTCAGCGATTTGTTTGTTACATTGGCAAACAACATTTTCCATCATGCGAGAGAGAGACCCTCATTTTCTTTTCTCTGCATTTCCATTTCCTCCCCCCCCTCCCTATAAATAAAGCAGGAAGCTCCATGATTCAAATGAGCCTTGTTACTTACATGCCAAAATATAATATTTAATCCAACTTAGTAACATGTCCAGACAAAACAATTAATTGAAAACTACTTTCACTTTTCCTCATTATCAGCAGCTTTCTCCTTCTCCTCACTGGCCAGTCATTTATAAAAATGGTGTTTTGCATCTTCAACCTTGACCTCCTATGTTCCTGAGTAGAGGGTCTCCTAAGCACAATTTGCAAAACAGAGCCCCAAGATAGCCTCACCACACTCCAATATGAAAGTATGATCGGTATTTCCGATCATGCCCAAAATTCCAGCACACATCTCTGAACCGGCACCGTCGACAGTGAAGGTGATCTGGTATAGCAACTTATTTATAGTATGAAATTAATATATAACACGTATAAATTGATATCAGTTCATAGGTCGTTGAAACTGTTAAAACTTTTTCTTTCTTAGATTGGTTGGCTAATCCTTTAACATGTTGCAGCACAACTTTAAAATATTAATAAGTTATACTCCCTCCATCCCAGAATGACTGCAACAGTCAATAATATAATACTCCTATTATTTTTTATAATATAATACTCCAAAAAGAAGTTTCTCTAACTTAACATTATTAATAACATACTTTCGAATAAATTATCAATGAAGATATTATTGATGATTGCCTATCAAAATGCTAGAAGATGTCATTTAAATTATTTATGTTTATACAACAACTCCCCTATGAAAATTGTTCATAATATAAGTGATATCATTATACTTATAAACTGATATAATTACTCATAAATTACTAATACACATTGCATTTAATGCTATGATATTAGTTTATAAGTGAAATTATATCAATTGATAAGTGTTGTGATATTAGTTGATAAGTGTAATGGTATATATTTTATACTGTGAACAGGTTTCACATGATAATTACTCATATATATACTTTAATTTTTTTTAGGTTGCTTATATTTTTTTTATGTTGGCAAAGGCGGGCCCATTTTTTTTGGTCGCCCCAGACCTAAAGAATGTCGGGACCGGTCATGCTTTAGAATGTAATATTTAGTAATAAGTATTGTGTAATAATAAGTAGTTTGTTTTATACGCTGATGTGGGAGTTAACTCATCCATATCTTATGGAAGCAAAAAATTATACAATCTTTATAACTTTTATTGAAATTTTCTATATCACATTCAAAGCATGAATTCGGATCAATTTGAAAATTAAAATAAGTCACTGTAGATTGGAGGTGTAAGTATGGAGGAAATGATATAATATATCATGGTAAGGAGGCAAGGTGAAAAAAGTACCATAAATGTGAAGATATGTTTAGAGTTGGATTTTATATCTCATGGTAGAGATAAGTCGTGGAATTTCATGAAGAATGGAATATACGAGTCGCATCACAGTTTCTCCAGTGTTATTAAATTTGTGAGTAAAGTTAACCAAGCATGCACGTCAATAGCATCACGATTATGGGCGAATTTAGTTTTTACTCTTATTAATTCCAACCAAACGCACCTTAAGCACATATCTTGTAATGTTATTAAGGAAAAATAAAGTAATATTTTCATATAATAGTATAAAAGAGAATTCGATATTTATCTTCGATTATCTAAGATATGCTTAATTTGAAGTCTCTTATTTTGGCTTGGGAATATTTGTTTATAAAATCAACATTCTAAATTTTGTTTGACATGATTTTCAAAAATATATGGATAATTTTTGTATTATTGCGATTTTTACATCCAGATTTTATTAAGCTCATGTTTGTTGAGGACATAGTAGACCAGCTGGCAAGTATGGTCATGTGGCATTCAACAGATAACTCACGTCTAAAGTCTAAATAGCTTACTTATGTTCTTGATATATATCTTTTTTCAGATGAATTGGGGCGGAGGATATTGGGCTCCATGTATTCTTTGTAGACGTTCTATAGCTCTTTGGAAAGTAATTCATCATCGTTTACCTGCACGGGATCTTCCCTAATATATTGGTTTGGGCCGTCAATAAGTAAATTCTAAGCTGAGCAGTCGGTAGATATTCTTTTTGTAGACGCTTCAAGAAACTTATACAATTTTTTTATTTTTTATTCTTTTCGTAACACTTCTTGGCTTCTATTATCTATATATTGTTCTCTACACCTCTCCAATACGAAATGGAAGGAGAGACTATGACTTGAAAGATTAAATATACACGGAGCATCTTTTTCAAATTCAAGCAACCTCCAATCCCATAGAGATTTTAGAATCATTGAGATCGGATCCATGAAAAAAATCTTGTAACAAATTCCAATTGTGTCTACTCATATTTTTAGAGAGGGATTTCAGTTGACGACCCTATCCTTTGAACATTGTTACTTGTTCACTAAAAAAATGACATTCGTACATGATGGGGTATGTCGCTCATTAATTTTGCATGAGATGTAGATCCCATTATGATTTTGCATGGCATCTTGATAAAAATTGGTTGATTGTAGAGGACAATTAATGAGATGACTTTAGTGAAGCGGGAAGGTTATGAAGAAATTGATGGTAGTTGTTTTAGTATTTCAAATTTTCATGTATTAAACCTACTACTAAATATATATATATGTTGACAATCTCACCTATCAGCAGACGTGAACCAATAAAAAGTCGACAACGAATTATGGAACATGAAGACCGAGAAAGTAACCACTACAATAAAGCTAAGATCGCATACTTAAAGCGACTAGGATGTGACAACCCAAAATCATGTATTTGTTGCAGTTGCGGGTCCAAAATATATATAGATAGATCTCCATCTCTAGCTTGAAATAATTCAAACAATGTCTATAAATTCAGATCGATGACCATAAAATGAGTAGGTGAGATTTTGGAAGAGTAGGGTTATACTGAGATAATTTTTTTTTAAATGTTGTTTATTTAAATAGTTTTAGTTGCTGAACTTGTTTTTATATGAACCAACTCTCATACTTCCTCCAACCCAATTTATTTATCATTTAATGACATTTTCATATTAATTATAAAAGTTACTCCCTCTATATATACGTTTCTCCATTCTTTTGGACACATTGATTAAGAAAAAATAATAAAGTAATAAATTGTGGGGTATATTGGCTTACTTTTTGTTGTAAAGTAAAGGGTATTTTTAGGAATTTGGAGAGAAGAAAAATATGTAAAATAATGAGTAGAATAATGAGTGATATTTTTTTAATATAATATGAAAAGTGAGGATAAAAATTATAGTAAATGAGATTTTACTTTTTCCATTTACGAAAATGAAAATTTATAGTGGAACAGAGAAAATATTAAATAACAATAAACGTATAAATAATTTGACAATTTTACCTTTAATTTACTTATATAATCATTAGTGTATAATATCATAAAAAATCAATAGAATGACAAAATTAAAATATATTATTACCTATGTCCAGTGATTTCATAACCAGTTGAATCGGGAATCGGCCAGCAAATCGGTCGAAAACTCCCCTGAAAACCATTTTTCATGTTGAACCGGTTTTAACCGGCAAAAATTGGAAAAAAATAGTTTTTTTTAAAATTTATTACTTCTAAATATGGGTCAATTTTTCACTAATCCTTCTTGCAAGTAATGAGCTAGATGCACCCCCTTTTATATTAAGACAAAAACTTGTATAAACATGGTTCATGTTATGAACCTTGTTTTTAATTGATGACATTTGACCCTACTTAGAGTATAATACGAGTCAATTTTAGTGGTTTAGAAAAATGTGTTGGAAACGAGTAAAATGGGTCAAATAATTCAAGTTCACAACATAGACCTGGTTCATGGGAGATCAACTCTTATATTGATTCATCTCAAATGTTCTCTAATATTTATTTGATGTGGGATTGCGATAATAAATTTGAGGTCATATGGACCTCTCCACCTTTTATATAAATTTCTCATTACATTTATTTTAATACTTACTCGATGTGGGATAAGTACACCTCCTCCAAGTTCGACCCCTGGCCCCTCTGCCACCGAGAAGGGAAGAGGAAATCCAAGGGGCCGACTCTGTCAGACTCCGAGCCCGCTCGGAAGAGGATGAGGGAAGAGATAGGCACGTACCGATCGAAGATAAACTGGGGAATAAGAAGGTTGCCGCTTCGCCCGGCCTCACAGCCCACTTCTGCTCCAGAAGGAGGTCATCGTCCGGAAGACGACTCCTGGCTGGGTTGGGATGAAGACCGGGTTAATGAGTGAGTCTGGTCACATGTGCTTTCCTTGGTTTTTATCACTATTCTCTGCTAACGACTTGAATCTTTCTGCAGCCCGGACACCACACCGACCAAATTCTCTCTGGAGGCATTGAGCTTTCTGAGGTCACCCCAGCTTGTCCCGGAAGGGGTGCCTGAAGGTTGGCCTTCTTATCTCTCAAGGGCCCTGTAGAATCTGCGTCGGGGTTGGACGCAAGCGGACCATGCCAACGCCCACCATCAGAGAGTGACGGGCAACCTGTACTCGGCCCTTGTCCACTCCCAGAAGGCGGCCCTTTTTCTGGAGAAGTCCAGTTCTCAGTTGGAGACTAAGCTCAAGAACCTGAGGAAGGCACAGGAGAGGGTTGCCGATCAGGCCAAGTCGATACTCTTTGCGGCCGAGATTCAGAAGAAACTGGAGAAGTCCAACTCTGAGCTGACCCAGCGAATCTCAAATCTTGAGAGTCGCTTGGGGGATACTGAGGGCGAGCTTGCGGCGGAGAAAGCGAGCGTGGTTCGGGTCGAGGGTGAGCTGGTTGAGGCCAGGAAGGAGTTGGCCGCCAAGGAGGCACAGTTTAAAAAGACCGAGAAGCTGAACGCTAACTTCGCTTATGTGATGGCGTTCGTCAGGGCTATCCGGATCTATCACAACACGAACCCTACAGGCGACCTCAGCGGGTTTGTTACCGAGCTGTCCGACTACGTTTGTGACAACCCCCTACCCCTAACGTCCTGCTAGAGATCAAATATTTGGAAGATATGGGCGTCAACCTCTCCTTCTTTGTCAACCTGAGCCGAATTGTGTGTTCCACCCCTGACCCCGACGAGACACAACCAGGTTTTACTGATACGATCCCTGAGACCCCCTTGAAGAGACTCAACCTTCGCCGGAAATCACAGGGGGGGAGGTCGCAGAGAAGTCGGGTGCCGATCCTGCTGCGGATGTCATCATCCCTGGACTCTGATGGAGATGCTTATCGGGATTCTGCCTGTTCTTAAAAATGATACATCAAGAATCCCAATAAGAAAAGGAGATTGAGAAGTTGTCAAACTCCATCCCCAACAATACTTTTGATTAACAAGCTTTGAAGTTGGAGTCCGCCTAGAAGTCGCAATAAAATCGAGCAATGGTAGGTAGTTGGTAGGATATCAGAATGGGTGACTTGATGTATTTTGTTTTTATTGGCTTTAGGTCGCTTGATGTAATCATCCTTTGAGCTCTCTAATGTAACGGCCTTCGGGCCTTTGTCATTAATGAAAATCTGGTCCTTTTTCTTCCTTTGTTGTGCCGACTTGATTTCCTTATGCGACTTTAAAATTGCTTTTGTTCTTATCGTCTTATTGTCAATGCGACTTTATACTGAACTTTGCTTAGTCATCTTATAAAGTCGGGGGAGAATCACACCTCGTTGGGTGGCGGTCTCACCTCCAATATGTCGAAAGTCGTACCTCAGGTGGCCGATGTTTTATATACACGACCCCCTTGGTTTTAACACAGGAATTTTAAAAAGAAAAAACGACATTATTATTGACTAGTAGAATTATTTACAAGGATGCGATTTCGAACCTACTTATAATACTTCTTTAGGTGAGTTACATTCCACGGGTACTGAGCCTTAGTGCCCTCCGGTCTTTCGAGCTCGTAGGCTCCATTGGGCAAGACTTTTGATACCTTGAATGGACCTTCCCAGTTTGGACCGAAAACCCCTTTTGATTCACCAAGTACTTTCTTTGACACCAAATCTCCTTTTTTGAATTATCGAAGTCGCACTTTAGAATTGTAATATCTCTCCGATTGTTGTTTATATCTCGCGTTTCTCATGTTGGCTTCTAGCCGTTTCTCCTCGAGTAAGTCTAGATTTCTGGCTAAAGCCTCATCGTTGTGGTCGATCGAGGCCTGACTTATGCGGAGACTAGGGAAATCGACCTCTGTGGGTACGAACACCTCGGTTCTAAAAGACAAAGAGTAAGGAGTCTCCCCTGTTGAATTTCGGTAGGTCATCCTATATGACCACAACACATCCGGCAGCTCGCTAGCCCATTTTTCTTTTCCTTCCTCAATCTTGGCTTTCAGTGTGTGTTTGATGATTTTATTCACAGCCTCGACCTGGTCGTTTGATTGAGGGTGGTATGGAGTCGAGAAGAGCTTTGTGATCTTCTATTTTTTGAAGAAAGTATCGATTTTGAGGCCATCGAACTATTTTTCATTATCCGATATGATCGCCTGCGGCAACCTGAACCTGCAGATGATATTCCGCCATATGAATTTGATGACGTGGTCTTGATCTTTGGTCGCCAAAGCCTCAGCCTCGGCCCATTTTGTGAAGTAATCCACCGCAACCAGGGCATATTTGACTGAGCCTGGAGCTGTTGGGAGCGGCCCAATAATGTCTATCCCCCACTTTGCAAAGGGCCAAGGACTGAGGATGCTCGTGAGTTTTTCTGGAGTGACCTTGATGGATGGTGCATAAATTTGACATCTATGGCACTTGCGGACAAAAATGATGGTCTCGGCCCTTAAGGTTGGCCAAAAATATCCTTGTCTTGTGGTTTTGTGAGCCAATGATTGTCCCCCGGCGTGATTTCCTCATACATCTTCATGTATCTCACTCAGGTTAACTTGCCCCTGCTCTGGTGTGATACATTGAAGTAGTGGTGTGCTGAACCCCCGTTTATATAACTCGTTATTGATCATTGTATACCGCGCGACTCGTAATTGCAAATGCCGAGCTTGAATTCTGTCTTGCGGCAAGAGACCATTTGTTAAGTATTCAATGATGGGTGTCATCCAGCTCACTGTCGGGGTTTCCAGGGTCGCGATCACTATGCGAGTAGTGGAGGGGTGGGAGAGCTTTGTGATGGTGACATCCCTCATCTCTGCTGGCCCCTTTGAAGTCGCTAGCCGTGTTAAAGCATCGGCTCGTGAATTCCGATCTCTCGAAACTAATTTAACGTGGATTTGATAGAACTTTTGACATAATATCCTGACCACCTCTTGGTAGGTTTCCATTCTATCGTCTCGTGCCTCGTATTCTCCCGAGACTTGATAAGCCACAAGCTAAGAGTCTGTGTGTACCTGCAGCCTTTTGATGCCCATTGCTGTTGACATCTCCAAGCCACTGATGAGTGCCTCATATTCAGCCTCGTTGTTTGTCGCGGGAAAGTAAAAAATGATGGCACTCTAAAACGAAATGAACTCCGGACTTATCAGGACCACCCCAACGCCTGACTTGTGGGAAGTCGCTGATCCATCCACAAACAACTCCCAAGGCGGGCTGGTTGAACTACCGGCCTCTGAAGAGAAGGTAAGTTTGACAATGAAATTGGCTAGCGCCTGAGCTTTAATTGCAGTGCGAGGCGCATATGTTACCCCGAATTGCCCGACCTCAAAATCCCACTTTAGGCATCGACCTGTTGTATCAGGTCGGTGAAGCACGTTCCGTAGGGGCAGGGAAGTAAGGACTTCGACTTGATGGTCAAAAAAATATGGTCTCAACTTCCTCACACTCATGACTAGTGCATACGCCAATTTTTCTAGTAATGGATAATGTTGCTCGGTCTCGTTCAATGTTTTGTTAGGGTTATACTGAAAAGTATGCTTTTACTTTGTATAACCAAACTGGAATTTCTTATTTATTTACTGAAATAATTAATAAATCACTGTTGCATTAAATATGAATGAATGTTATATATATTTATTGCAAATCCGTTCAATAAGTAAAGTACATATTACGTTGTAGTTAATTTGGTGATACCAAATCATAGAAGATCAAATTAACATCTCCTCGTAATTAAGTACAAATTCACAACCCAAATGGAAATGAACGAACCATCATGAAAGGTTGAAGTATAAGACTCAGATTGGCTTGTCTTGACCAAGAGATTATACTAGTGCATTTAGATGCACTGAATAAGGACCTACATGAGGATAAATTCTTCGGTATTGAATATACAAGAATTAGACCTCAGTGGTGTGTTATTTCTTAATCTCCGTCCCTTAAATAGGATCGTGTGAAATTAATAACTATTGCTTTGACTTATGATAGGAAGAGAGTCAATATGATTCGATACCTTATATCTTGGGCAATATTATTAATTACATGACGATTGCTGACATTTAATATGGAGAATCGTGTGCAAGTACGTCTTGCTTGATTTGCCCCCTTGGTGGGCTTAGAATCTTTATCATACCAAATCTTGCAAATGGAAATTTATTTCCGGTATGGATAATAATGTTGAGTTGTCTTTACTCCAACGACTAAGATATTAATTAATTTAAAGCTTGTTCAGTGGCTTAATTAATTAATGGACTAAAATAATCTTAAACACGGGAAATAATGACCGGGAGCCATATTATAGTAGAATCGTAATATGGGTTAAGATTGATAGTTTAATATTAATTTTATAGTGGAATAAATTAATATTAATGGACTTGAATAATATTTGGCTCAATATTAAAGCTTCATAGTCCATTTAAAGGTCGAATCTTAATTCTCCTAAAGGCCCCTCAAATAGCCCAAATTAAAGTCCAATTAATGAAAAGGAGAAGAAAATAATTTTGCCTAATATTTCTTTGATTTTTTCGAAAAATATAGGAAAGAGGGAAGAAAAGATTTTCTTGATTTTCTTGAAAGATATTTTATGGAAAGAGATAAGTATTCTTGGAATACATAATTATCCCATAAATTCAAGAAGTCAAATCTTGATCCCTTTTGCCTTGTAATTTTCGAAAAAGTGGGGAAAAGGGGAAGAAAGATTTTTATGGAAAAATTTAATTAAGGAGAAAAGAATATAGGAGATATATTCAAGATTTCTTGGAGACCAAGAAAAAGATTTTCTTCCTTATTTTTTCCTCCAAAAAATCGGCCACCCTAGTCCTATTTATAGGGATGAATTTTTCATTCCCAAGTGCAATTCCATGTGTTGGAAATATTAGAAATCCACAAAGGTGGTGGCAAAATATTTTATTTTTCTCTCTTGTTAAAATTGTTCGTGTGAAATCCTCCCACATGATTACGTTCGTGGACTTGGGATATATTTGAGAAGGTTCTTTGGGTTGATCCAACGTCTCAACGATTGTCTTTACAAGAGGTGCGTAATCTCGTAACTCCTAGATTCCGTATGCTTAGGATTTATGTGGATTATGTGTACGCATGAATTGTTTATTTGCTTATTGATTATTATGTTGAATTGATTTAGGATTAATTCATGTTAGTAATTAATTGATTTATTTAAATATGTATTTGAAAATCAACTCGAATAGATCCGGGCACCCATAATTTCCCAACATGTTTGACTAACGAAGTAAATTGGAAAGAGATTCTGACCTTCTGCCCAGACAAGCACTGCACTTAAGGCGGTTTCCGAAGCCGCAAGATATAGAAAAATTTTTTCCCCTGGGACTGGTTTAGATAGAATGCTCACGTCTGCCAGATAAGCTCTGATTCTATCGAGAGCTTCCTGGCTTTCGGGTGTCCATTCGAATTTTGATTTCTTTCGAATCGTGTCGAACATTGGCTTGCATTTATCCCCCATTCGGGAGATGAATCTATTCAAAGCGGACAGGCAACCTATAAGTTTTTGTACTTCTTTCACACTTCGAGTGCTCCCATATCCAGAATGGTCTTGACCTTTGTTGGATTCGCCTCTATTCCTCGCTTACTGACCAAATGCCCCAGTAATTTCCCGGACTCAACTCCAAAATTACATTTTTTGGGGTTGAGCCTCATGTTGAACTTCCTTAGGATATCGAAGGTTTGTGCAAGGTGGGTGAGGTAGTCTTTCTTCTTCATGCTCTTGATGACTATGTCGTCCACGTAAACTTCCACCGACCTACCAATTTAGTCGACAAACATGTGGTTGACCAATCTTTGATATGTTGCCCCCGCGTTCTTCAGGCCAAAGGGCATTCTCTTCCAGCAGTAGAGGTTCATTTATGTCGGGAATAAGGTGTGTTGCTGATCTGGTTCGTGCATGGCTATCAGATGATAGCCTGCGAAGGCGTCCATAAATGACATCATCTCATGACCAACCGTGTTATCTATCAAGTGGTCAATGTGAGGCATGGGGAAGAAATCTTTTGGACAAGCATCGTTGAGGTCGGTAAAGTCAATGCAAAGCCGCCAGGTTCCGTTAGATTTTTTCACCAATACAACATGTTGGGAAATTTTAGTTTTGATGAAAGTTCCAAAAACACATGTAATAGGACCAGTCAGACCTGTTAGCTGACTGATGTTTATATTACCTGCTATAGGAGACCAGTTGATAATGATTGTATAGAACAACTGATGAAATAGATAGGTCACATATTGAGGGGGAAACTCAATATGTATAGGTCAGATCTGAAGACTCAAAAGACAGCTGATATCCGACAGGCCAGAATGCAAGACAAGAACAAGAAGATCAGATCGATTTGATCTAGTCAGATATCTCAGCTGAAGTCATAAAGCTCAAACTCAGAATACTTGAAGATCAGATGACTTCCAGAAGATCAGACCAGAAGACCTACATCAGCCGAGTCTGCTAGTTGAAGCTAAGTCAACCGGCACCAGAAGACTCTATCAGGTAGACTGATCAGGTCAGCTCACCAAGGTGAAATCTGATGTTTCACCTAATCATACGTCGATGATCTGAACAAGAAGAATGTCAAGCTTAGTTGGAAGAACAACACTGAAAAGTGGAGTCTGCTATCCAATAAGAACAAGACACGTATGATAAGAGCCGGCAATTGCGGGATTTCGATGCTACCTCTCTGTAACGGCTACAAAGTACAAATTCATGCTTTTGGCCATGCCGTTCCTGAAGCTCGTCACATCAAGCCTGCAAGTCTATCAAATATAGCCTGAAATTCAAATTGCTCTCCAATGGCTCTTTGATTTCAAGGTCTATATATATGGGATTACACTTTAGAGTGAAATAACGAAAATACAACGAAAACGCTGAACAATCAAGAAGCTCAAGCTAATATCAGATTTCCGCCCAAGAACACGAACAAGAAGATTAATTTTATTAAGTGTTCATCCCATAAAGTTCTTAGCATAGAAATCTTTTCATCTAGCTGTTAGGCTGATTATACGCAAGAAAAGATTTCATAGTTGGAACCAAAACAATCTTACCCAAACCCCCAAGTAGGTTAAGTTGTTTAGCAAGATTTCAGACTAGGGTTTCTAGTTCTGATCTCTGGGATCGGTTGAGTGTGAACTCTTTAAACATCTAGTTGGTGTACTGTGTTGGACTTACACATAAAACAAAGTCCAGTTGGTTAAGTAGGTGCCCCTTGTGATAGGGAAGAGTGGACGTAGGACTGGTTTGTCCGAACCACTATAAATCTTGTGTGTCTTTATCGCTTTGATTAACTGATTACACAATCGCACACAACCTTTAAAGCGCATACATATTCCAAATTGAGATCAGTTAGCACCAAGCTTCTGATCTGATCAAACTTGACACTTCAGTCAACTGATTAAAAGATTAACTTTGGAATCTGATTTATCAAAACTGGTTTTTCACACGGGTAAAACTTAAGCTTCCGCACACATCAGTTAAACTGATAGTTACCGAACTGATCTGCCTTCAGGCGATTAGTAAGTTGGTTATCAGCCCAAACTGATTCACTAGCACTCTGATCAGGCTAACTGCCCTCACACCTGATCTGCACAAAAAGTTTTTCAGAAGTCTATTCACCCCTCCCCTCTAGACTTCTGCCCTCACTAACCCGTTCGGGACCTACAAGTGGTATCAGAGCAGTTGGTTCTACAGACCACTGACTTTGTGTATCATCGATTCTTGAGGAAGAATCTTTGTGGTCAACTGAACTGATCTTGAAAAACCTTTTTTAAAACTCATTCATTTTCCAAAATCACTCAGCATGGATAACACCTCAGGTATGTATCATGATCTGCCAAAGTTCTCAATCGATGAGTATGCAGATTGGGCCATATATATGTCCAACCATCTAGGTTCGATAAGCGGCAGAATGATGGAAGTCATCGAAAGAGGACCCATCATCATTTATTACGACAACCCTGCAGTCGGAGGAGATCCAGACTTTGCACCGGGAAGTCTTGTGCGTAAAAGCCCAGCCTTGATGGATGCAGAGGAAAGAAAGCTGCACACTCTAGATACTATCGCAAGGCATATTATCATGAAGACCATGGATAAGGTCACCAAGGAAAAGATTAAGTATCTCAAATCTGCGAAAGCAATGTGGGATACTCTGGCTGAGATATGCGAGGGAAATGAACAGATAAAAGACAGCCGTCTACAAGCCAAACTGGTGAAGTTTGAAAAATCAAGATCTTGCCAACGAAAACCATCAACGAACTCGATGGAAGGATTACAATGTCTATAAACAAGCCGAGAACTTGGGTAGAGATGTCGATAAAGATATAAACTACAAGATCCTAAGGTCTCTCACCAAGAAGTGGGATATGAAGGTCACAGAATCAAGGATTGCCAAGACATTTCAAAAATGAAGCCAAGTAGCTTGTTCTTGAGCCATAAAGCTCACGAGTTCGATTTGATTGAAAGAGGATGTTCGATGAAGATGAGGTGCCTTCTTTGAAGCCTCAACTTCAAAATCGATTGCTTTTTAAGGCAACAAGAAGCAGAGCGAAGACCAACGAACCCGTTGGGAATATAATAAGTCGGTGTAACAGATCGCTCGCTTACCGGGGAAGCTTGAGAAGTCGAGCGTCCAACTTGGTAAGTATCGAAGATTTTATAAGGACTATCAACATAGCCGAGGAGAGATAGGAGATCAGCCAACGGATCTCGAAAGAACCAGATCGATGATCGGAGGGATCACAGAGATGAAAAGAAAAGAGATAATCGATCGAGGAAGGAAGAGATAACGGTCGAGACGGAAGAAGCTCGATTCTTATCGAGAAAGGGAAGTCACCCCGACAGGTCATACAGACGGAGTGATTCACCCGAAGGAAAGGTTCGTGGATCAAGGAGTGTGCTTCAACCGTGAGAAGTGTGTCACTATAGCGCAGACGCCTGCACTGACGCCAAGAGAAAGGGAAGAAAAGAGGCGGTAAGAGAGCAACGTTATAGGACCGTGAAGATCCATGGTTGCCGATACGCCGTGAATTGACGATTCTATCCGCCTCTCGAGGACTCTGGATACTCTCTCAGAGAAGACTTTTGCCCGATCAATAAATCTTGTTGACTTCTATGAAAATGAAGATCGATATTCTCTTGATGATGATGAGAGATCACGATGGCGGGAGGACCAATCTGAGGTAACCTCCAAAACCGCTTCGTTCGCTTTACACCGCTATCATTAAAGACACCCCCGGGAGATTGACCAACTCTACTCGAGCAATTGCTTGAGGATCTCTCCAATGCAAAGAGACACTTATGCTATAGTGGAAGTTTAAAATGATAAAGTCGAGGACCGAAATAATCGACTTGCTAAAGAAAATGATCTCAAGAAAGCCTACGAACTTAGATCATTTGAAACCCTTTCCGAGAAGGCAACCGAGGAATTTAAAATTCTCGAAGTTAAAGCTTCGATCGGAGAAGCAGATCAAAGATCATTTGGCAATTAACAAACAAACAAGTCGATGACTTCAAAATCCTCGCAAGCAAAATTCGATGAGTCATTTTCCAAAAGCATGAAAGTTTAAAATCATCCGAGGATAATCTGCAGAAGAAAATAGAGGTTTTTTCAAAATCATCTAAAACCGTTCAAGACATGAATGCCTATTTTGAACAACGATTAACAAGAAGGGACTTGGCTATGAGAACCCTTCCACATCCTCAAAAGCCCCGGTGATTCATCTCAAAAAGGTGTAATCGACGAAGTTTTCGACAAAGATACACCAAAAGCCAAACATGTATCTAATAAGGAAAAAAAGACCGGTTGAGCGGGTAAAGGCGGATGCCAACGAAGGGAACAAAAATGGACCCTAATCGGTAAAGCATCGATCGAGGAATCAACGGAAGAACCCAGTTCTTCCGAAGAGACCTCAACTTCGATCAACAGATCGAGAATCGAGAAAAAAGACAACCCGTAAAGGGAAGTCCAATCGAGACCCAATCAAGGTCGGTGCCTAATAAGCATGCTTCAGAAAACTGCAAAAACCACCTATGCGAAAAGATATGAATCTTTTGATGGTAGCGATCGTACCTACCCCTATAATCGTAAATCTAGGGTTTCTTTTGACCGAACCATTAACCTTTGGATAAAAAAGAAGACAAACAGAAAAGATAAATCCCAAGTCTTCTAAGTCATCCAAGGTTCACACTAATAATCATACAAATTAGAAAGCATATCTGAGACGATATGATTATGTTGATAGGTATGGGAGACAAATCAGGCCTTCGATCTAGCGATCACAATAGAAGTGCTCTGTTTGTATGGATCCCCAAAACTAATCCTAACCCCTCGGGACCCAATCCAAAGGGGGGTACCTAAAAAGCCCGATTTGGGCTGCAGGATCACGTGGGTCCGGCCAACAAAGGAGGTGTGCAAGCAACTATCGGTACATCGATAGTGGATGCTCAAGGCACAACGGGAAGCAAGCACCTCCTCGGCTCTACACGTAAGCGAAAGGCCAGCGTGTACTCTTGGTGATGATAACTTTGGCTATACCAAAGGATTCGGAACCTTAGAGAATGATGATGTACAAATGGGAGTCTCGTATGTGAAGGTCCGAAGCACAACCTATTATCGGTTTCTACAATTCTGCGATAATGATTCGGTGTTGAGTTCTCGACCGACCAATGCACTATCAAGAATCGAGCCACTCAAATGATTTTGCTAAGCGGGTTCAAGGAAAGGGACGATCTACACGGTGATTGGAAAAGTTGCCCAAGAAATGCATGCCTAATTGTCAAGAGTTCCAAAAGTAGCGATTGGCTCGCACAAAAGAACGAGCCATCTGAACTTTAAAACTCTTAATAAGATAACAAGGATGTCTCTAGTGGAAGGACTTCCGAATGAAGTATTTTCAAAGGATCGGACATGTCTTCGCATGTCGGAAGGAAAAAACAGTCAAAGCTTCATTCAAGGGAATTCCGGACCGGCATCAAAGATCTTCTTGTTGCTTCATATGGATCTATTCGGACCCGATTACACCGGTCGGATCTCAACGGGACGCCAAATATACTACGGTAATCGTGGATGACTATTCCAAGTTTACGGGTTATATTCTTACATAAGAAGAATGAGGCGACAAACGAAGATACCCATTTGCTAAAAAGATTACAAAATGAGAAGGTGTCGATTGTAGTAAAAATCGGATCGAGATAAAGGTACATAATTTACGAACTCTTTTATTCTTGATTTTTGCTCTAAGTTTGGTATATAGCATGAAACATCACCGCAAGGACGCATACAACAAAATGGAGTAAATTAGCCGAAGCGGAGGAAGAACTCTCAAAGAAGTTTGCTCACACGATGTTATTTGAACATGCAATACCAAGCCGTTTCTAAGCGAAGCAATCAACATTGCATGCCATACTCGAAGCAGATGTCTTACGACTAAGGCTCACTACAAAAGCATACTATGAACTGTGGAAGGGAAGGAGAAAACCTCGTGTCTCTTACTTCCATGTTTTTGGGTGTAAGTGTTTCATACACAACAATGGGAAGAGTCGGTTGAAAACCTTTGAAGCCAAGTCGAGGATGAGGGTATATTCTTAGGATATTCCTCATCTAGCAAAGGCTTTCGTGGTCCCTGCATTTAACCCTACTTAATGGAAGAAACACCCCATGTAGTCTTTGATGAAGCATCTTACGATCAAGAGAAATGCCTCGAGAACAAGATGTACACGATCAACAAGTACACGATGCTCGGAAAATGGATCGACTAATGATCAAGGAAAAAGAATCGAAACCGTAACGGTATACATTCCAGATCTAGTGATTCACGGATCATTCGGATCTAAGGTACGAAAAAAAACCGTTGAAGAAGAAGTTCTGATGAGGCAGTATCAAATGAACCATCCGGTTCGGGGAACACTGAAGTTCCCACTAACGCAGACATCGAGACATGATGAGTCCAACATCACCGAGACTTGTTCTTATCAAGTGGATCATAACTCTGCACCACTCCCAATCGCTAGTAATGAAATTTTATCGTAAGCTTGAGGCGATGTTCTCCAAACCAACGCAAATCGAGCGAAGGACACGGATAACCGGTCATCCAAGCGATCGATAATCGGAGACCCATCGATCGATAAAGTTAAAACTAGGCATCGAGTTGGTGAAAGTGCCATGTATTGTTGTTTATCATCATGAAGGAACCAACAACTATAGAGGAAGCTCTACAAGACGCAAAAATTTGGATTCTAGCAACGCAGAAGATTTGGAACAGTTCGGCAGTAAATCAAGTTTGGGAACTGGTAGATGCAGACCAAATCATCAAGACGAATCGCACGAAGTGGGTATTCAAGAACAAGAGAGATGAGAAAAACGTCATCACGAAATAAGGCAAGACTTGTTGCTAAGGGGTATTCACAATCGGAAGGAATTGATTATGATGAGACCTTTGCACCGATCGCTTCGTCTAGAAAGCCATTCAATTTGTTTTCGGCATATGCTTCCCTGAGAGGGTTCATCGTGGTATCGGAGATGGACGTAAGAGCGCTTTCTTAAGCGGGGTACTAGCGAGAGGAAGTTTATGTCGAACAACCTCCGGGCTTTGAAAAGAGCAAACGGGTGTACCGTCTAAGAAAAAGCTCTCTATGGCTGAAAACAAAGGCTCCTCGAGCTTGGTATGATACACTCTCTCGGTTCTTGATCGAAAGTGGGTTCACTAAAGGCGATGGACAGAGAACCTTACCGGAATAGAAGATGGAGAAGATATTACGATGGTTCAGATCTCGTGGGCGACATCATCTTCGGATCTCCCAACAAAAGTCTATGTGAAAGATTGACAAGGCGATCTGAGGAAGTTCGAGATGTCCATGATGGGTCGGATGAATTACTTTTACGGGTCTTCAAGTAAAAGCAAAGAAATCTGAAGGGATATTCATTTGCCAAGCAAAGTACACTAGGAATTTATTGGCTATGTTTGGAGTTCAAAATTGTAAGGAAGCCAAAATTCCTATGATGATTTGGATTCAAGATGGATCGAGATGAGGATGGTCGAAAAACAAATCGGAAGGAATATAGGGCTCTCATTGGATCTCTACTATACCGTTGCCAAAGAGACCGGATATAACCTTCGATGTAGAGGTGTATGTGCGATTTCGAGCAAATCAATGATAAGTCACCTAGAAAGAAGACTAAGCGGATTCTTAAGTATCTGAAGGGACGATAAACCTTGGTTTATTTTACCCATCGGATGATAATCTAGAACTTAGTGGGTATTACGATTTCGATTATGGAGGTTGCAAGATTGATGTAAAAATCCACCTCGGGAACTTGTCAATTCTTAGGAAGTAAAAAGCCCGATCTCGTGGTTTTCAAAAAAGCGAGACATCGATTGCGACATCTACTCTTGAAGCGAGAATATATGGGCTGCAGGAAGTCAAGTTGTTCCTAAATCGCCTCGGCTTAGATTAGCGGTGAGGATTATAACATTGAAGCTAAGAATGTACCTATTTTACGTGATGATGATAATAGTCTTTATTGCAATCACTTTCGAGAATCTGTTCTACATACAAGATGCAAGCATGTGGATGTGGGACACCATTTTATAAGAGATCATGTTGAAAAGAAGAATATCGGAATGGAAAAGATTCATCTTGATATCGAGAAAGTCGATATTCTAACCAAGCCACTACCGAGATCGATTCAGAGAATTATGCAATGAGCTAGGGCTTACGGATCTTGGAGAAAATGCACCTAAAATGTTTGATGGATTGTTCTCGTAACCGGTGGTTAAGAGACTAACCAGTGAAAGGAATCGATTGAGTTTGGTATCTCAATCGATCGGGAAGATCGATCAAGGAACCGATATGAGAAGATCTTGATCGATTTAAAGTTTATCGATTAAATGAATCGATCGTTTAAAGGATTATCGATTAAATGCATTCGGTTATACTTTGTAAGTCGATTAAGTGAAATTCAACAAGATTCAAAGGAACTTCTCGGTTTTTACAAGTTATCGATTTAAGGTTTATCAGTTAAAGGAAACGCACAATTTTAAAGGAATATCGATTAAATCGGTTGGGTTATTTTACATCTTTGTAAGTCGATTGTTCGATATTCAACAAGCAAGATTCACAAGTGGTATTCACAAGATTAAAGCTTAAAATCGCATAAGGATACGTGAATTTTACACAACAATGGAATAATAGAACTTTTCATTGATAAAAACACCAAGGTCGGATTACATTACAAGATACAAGTACAAAGGACCCGGGAGGTCAAGACATAAGTCTTAACAAAAAAACCCTAAACCTATAACCCTAAACCCTCATCCTAACCCAAGTAGAGCAGGGGAGAGAGAGATTTTAAATCTGATGCTCTCATTTCCCCCCACTTAACAAGGGTGAGAGAGGCTTTAAAGAAATCCTAAAAGCCATTATTTGGGCTAAAACCGGTGGGCGGCAATGACCTTGATAGGATTTTTTTAAGCCGGGAGCCCTAAGAAAGAGTCGATTGGGCTCTCCAACATTAAATGGTGAGTTAATATACGAAGATCGGTTGTTGGTGGTCAAGATCGTGATATCAAACTCACGTTCATTTTTAAGACTAAGTCATTGATGGTAGTTCGTCATAACGATAGACACACAAAGTGCATCACGGTTAGGGAAAGTGTCTCCTCGGTTACCAACAAAGAGCCCCCGCCGCCATGGTGGTAGAGAAGCTTTGCAACAATCGTATGTGAAATCTTTGATGACGACGAAAACAATGATAAAGGACGCATAGGGTTGATTTGAGAAGCTGAAATCATTGAAAAAGGGGTAAAGGTGTTTTTGGGAAGTTTCATTTAGGAAATAAGGGTTCACCAGGGATACATTGATTCTACAAAGAAGATAAGTATGGTGATTGGGTTATGTTGTGTAAAACAATTGGTCCAATTTATAGAGGCCAAGCAATGGTGCAAATGCAAATTCGAGTTCTCAAAACCATTTAGAGAAATCAAGCACCAAAAAGGACAAATGTAGGAATCACGATCGATAATTGGATAAATTTCTACGGATTGACATATCGAAAGATTCGCACGATAATTCAAGATGTCAAATCGCGCCAACTTAGGGAATAGAGACTACTATTCTAGACTAAGTTTTGGCGGTAACACTTATTCCAAGAATTGGATTGACTTGAGAAGAATCAGATTAGATCAACCAAAATCTGATACATACGAAGCTGATCAGATGAGGAAGATCAGCTGAGCTTGAAACTCCAACAAATCAGATACATCAGTCTATGGGAAAACAGAAATATCAGTTGAAGGGGGAACTTCAACTGATCAAGGAGGATCAGAAGGCAAATCATACGTATTCAAGGAAGATCAGTTGAGCTTGGAACTGTGCGGATCGGATGCAAGTGAAGAAGATCAGCTAAAAGGATCAGTTGGGAAATGTTAAGGCTTAGGCAGAATACTAAGATCAACAAGTGAAATCAACATGGACAAGTGGTATTGACTGATTACAATATCAATCAACCAGATACGTCTTTCTTTTCTCTTGTTCTTTGCTTATTTATCGGATCTTATCTGATATTATTTGCCTTACTGTACCCATTATCCTTGTGACGTATTTCCTGCAAATCATTTAATGCGGACGTGGGGAACATGTATTAACTGCTACTAAATGTGCTTTTAAATCCAAAAGGTTTTCGTACGTGCTTTTCCTGACCCTACGATCAAAATCGCTTAATCTGGAACGTTTAATCTTTTCAAACGGTTGATCTTCCAAATCGTGTCTTCTTTTTCCCTCCTCGTCTTTATAAAGATCATCAAAGAACCATACCAGAGTTTTCCATTTCACAAACTTGCGTTTTATTCTCTGAAAACTCCAAATTTACTTCTCTCAGATTCAAAGTGTTTTCCTAAGTTTCAAAATCATCTTTCCGAAAAACAGAATCTGGTAATTTATGTTTATTTGATGTATTTTTTTTTAAATCCATTGATCTTAAATGTTTCTATCCTGTGTTATGCTTTATTGTTTCTTAGTTTCCGCTTGTGTGATATTCTTTGTATTAATGCACAATTTTTTAACCAAATCTATCTTATCTGTAGATGATCACTCACGGTATGGGTAAAATAATGTGCAACTATCGCTGAACCGGCAACAAAGATTGTGGATGATAAGTTAAATGCAGTTCAATATCACTTTCGGGATCCGGAATCCATGGAGGTCGAGCAAATTCGCGAAAAGCAGGCCTTGAGAAATTTTTTATACGCTCTTTGCAATCGGTGATGCAAAAGATGAAGCACTAGAATTCCTAAGGAATTTAAGAGTGGATACGGATGCTCGGGAGAAGAACTACTTTCGGCGATCACGGAGAAGAAATCGATCGTCGAATGAGGATATAACACGTCATTCAAACCTACCCAAAAGGGCCGAATCTACTTTTTTGCTCATTACGGGGAGAACGAAGATGAAATTTGATCGGAAAATAGCTCTTGAGAAGACGACAAACATCATCGTCGGGTTTTGTCGGGCCAATGCTCAAGAGGAAATACCGATTGTTGTTTGACATATTGTCAAAAAACAATTATGGGTATTGCATTCACCCGAATGCTATTACATCCGTCAAACCCAGACAAAGATGGTCGCAATAATTGATGAAGCCAAGAACATCAATTGGCATGGGTTTACGAAGGCCATTCTACTCCAAGAACATGATAAATTTGGAGTTGATGAGTGGGGCGTATATCGAAGAAAAAAAAGATCGGCAATCTCAACAAGGTTGCGGTTATCCTCTGAGGATAAAATGCCAAAGGCCAAATGGGAACAGAATGGGTTGAAGTCCTATAAGGGCTTTCTCACACCACTGGTCATTTTGGGCCACCAGACGATGATATCTGCCAACCCCCAAAGTCAAAAGAAAGGAAAAAGCAAGAAAGCTACACCAGACGAATGATCAATGAGTGGGTGAAGGCCCAAGGCCCACGGATGCCCCCCAGGAAGAAGAAAAGAAACCGGTGAAGGCCCGGAGAAGAGGCGAAGAAGCCGAGCAAGCCTCCATGACTCTGATGCTTTAAGATGAGTCGGATGAAGAAGGAGCCCTGAATCTGTTGCACCACAAAAATCAAAGGAAGCATCGGCCAAAGCGGACTTCTCAAGCCGAGAGCTCGCCAGATCATTTCGAGGAAGAAGCTCGAGACCTAACGATCTCCCTCTCCCTCCTGGTGATTCACCACGCATCTAAATGGTCACGAGCATGTCTCTCCTATTCTTCCACCCTGAACACAAGCGCATCGATTAACCGAAAAGTTTACCTTATGTGGAACCACAAGCACTGCCTTCCACAATGAGAATATCCGCAGGTGAATCGATCAGCCATCTTTCGCCGCTCAAGCACAAACGGAACCTTCCACATCTCATCAACCGAATCTGGACAAGACAATTCCTCGAGTCCAGATCAACAAAGATCATAACGGGAAATTGATCGAGAATGCGAATCAAAGAGAAATTGATGAGTTGTAGATTGAATCGTCGCCCATCCCGCCATAAGAGAGGAAGTCATGGAGATCCTCACTGGAGAGATCTTCGACTAAAAAGCTTCTCGATTTTATAATAATTATTGAGCGGATGGGCGGTGCGGATGAGTTTGCGGACTTTGATTTCGACATGAGGAAATTGCTAGAGTGGGATCACCAAATGAAGCCGATAATATTAAATCCGTCAAAGCTCGATCCGAGGAAGCTAGGGTTGGTTTTAACAGATTTAAATCGAGATCACGACAAAGCTCAAATCGATGCCATCATAAAGGATGCAGAAGCTGCCGATGATAGTGGAGCCGGTGTCATAGGTTCATGACCAACCACCGGAGGCACAAACAATCGAATCGAGATCAAGTGACACTCAATATTCCAACATCACACGTCACTATTGATCAACCCGGAGATCAAATCTTGTCTCAAAGATCTCGCGAAAGAAGAAGTTGAGGGATCGATAATGATCAAAGACAGATTGCCATCAAAGAAATAATGGATCAAAGGAATTGGCTATTTCCCAGATTGGAGCAATCAAAGATCGTTCTCCCAAATCGTGTCCTTCGTCGACAATTACCGAATCGATAAAAGACTGTTGATGCCAAACCGACTCGGTGGATAAACAACAAGTTTTTTTTTCGATGCTCAACGACAAGCTAGAATTAATGTAAGAAGAAACTTGATAAACTGATTAAAAACACTCTCATTGGCATGGAATCTGCCAAGATCGAAATGATATCGGCGATTCAAAATCTAACTGCTCAAACTCAAGGCATATCATTGCTGCGAGATCTCAACAAAGCGATCGCGATCAACTTTGGTTCTCGACCTCCCACCTCACTACTCTTTTTGATCAAACCAAAAGGGGAAGGATGATTGAGAAACCATCGACATAACAAGGTTGAGGACATCACAAACTCGGACTCTTTGGAAAGATGTCCAAAGAGCAGATAAATTGAAGAAGCCCGAAAAAGCCAAGAAGAAAAAAAGCGATAAAAATGGCGAGGAGGCAGAAAAGTCGAAGAAGAAATTCGGATTGAGAGCGAAGAAAGGAAGAATTTGGAAAATCCGTGCGTAACCTAAGTCGCCAAAGAAGAGTTGATGAGATCATCCCAAAAAACTGCTGCAAGATGCTAAGAGATTTGAGGAATGGAATAAGATCGAGAGTGAATGGCTTCGGATGCCTTTGTTCTTAATCTTGTTCCACAAGAAGAATCTCCGATGAAGAATTCCTCAATGGTTAGAAAATAAATACCGGATTTTTCAAGTATCTCGGAAAATGAGGCAAGCTTATCAATGTAAAAATATCTCGCCAAGAGTATGATCCGTTGGAGTACTCGAAGAAGGCGAGATGGCTCATTTGACAGACCGGCATTTCAAAGATTCTATTTTGACATCCGAGCAAAAACATATATAATCGATCTTGAAAGGACTAATGATGTCAAATGGAAACTTTATCGATTTTCAACGTGCCTCAAGATCAAAGAGAGATGCGAGGAAGGATACAAGCCTAAAGAGTAAAGAATCGAAAGACTACTCGGGATCGCCAGTTCTTATTTACAAACTTTTTACGATGTAACATGTAATCAAAATTTTTAATGAGAAAAGTTTATTTTTCGATCCTAAGACAAAGTCTCATTGTCTTTCGATTATATGCTCTTTAATCGCATTCTATTTTTATCAACTGTATTTTGGTTTCTCAAAGTGTTTTGGTTTCATCAAAAAGGGGAAATTGTTGGGAAATTTATAGTTTTGATGAAAGTTCCAAAACACATGTAATAGGACCGATCGGACACATTAGGCGATCGATGTTTATATTACCGCTATAGGAGACCGGTTGATAATGATTGTATAGAACAACCGATGAAAAGAGATAGGTCACATATTGGGGGAAACTCAATATGTATAGGTCGGATCTCAAGACTCAAAAGGCGGTGATATCCGACGGGCGAGAATGCAAGACAAGAACAAGAAGATCGGATCGATCCGATCTAGTCGACATCTCAATTTGAAGTCATAAAGCTCAAACTCGAGAATACTTGAAGATCGATGACTTCGGAAGATCGGACTGAAGACCTACATCGATCGAAGTCCGCTTAGTTGAAGCTAAGTCAACCTAAGCAGCGAAGACTCTATCAGTGGTAGATCGATTCCAGACCGACAAAGTCACCACCAGTGAAATCTGATGTTTCACCTAATCATACGTCGATGATCTGAACAAGAAGAATGTCAAGCTTAGTTGGAAGAACAACACCGAAAAAGTGGAGTCCGCTATCCAATAAGAACAAGACACGTATGATCGAGCCGAAAGAATCTTGGATTTCGATGCTACCTCTCTGTAACGGCTACAAAGTACAAATTCACGCTTTTGGCCATGCCGTTCCTGAAGCTCATCACATCAAGCCTGCAAGTCTATCAAATATAGCCTGAAATTCAAATTGCTCTCCAACGACTCTTTGATTTCAAGGTCTATATATATGGGATTACACTTTAGAGTGAAATAACGGAAATACATCGAAAACGCTGAACAATCAAGAAGCTCAAGCTAATATCAGATTTCCACCCAAGAACACGAACAAGAAGATTAATTTTATTAAGTGTTCATCCCATAAAGTTCTTAGCATAGAATTCTTTTCATCTAGCTGTTAGGCTGCTTATACGCAAGAAAAGATTTCATAGTTGGAACCAAAACAATCTTACCCAAACCCCCAAGTTAGGTTAAGTTGTTTAGCAAGATTTCAGACTAGGGTTTCTAGTTCTGATCTCTGGGATCTGTTGAGTGTGAACTCTTTAAACATCTAGTTGGTGTACTGTGTTGGACTTACACATAAAACAAAGTTCAGTTGGTTAAGTAGGTGCCCCTTGTGATAGGGAAGAGTGGACGTAGGACTGGTTTGTCCGAACCACTATAAATCTTGTGTGCCTTTATCGCTTTGATTAACTGATTACACAATCGCACACAACCTTTAAAGCGCATACATATTCCAAATTGAGATCAGTTAGCACCAAGCTTCTGATCTGATCAAACTTGACACTTCAGTCAACTGATTAAAAGATTAACTTTGGAATCTGATTTATCAAAACTGGTTTTTCACACGGGTAAAACTTAAGCTTCCGCACACATCAGTTAAACTGATAGTTACCGAACTGATCTGCCTTCAGGCGATTAGTAAGTTGGTTATCAGCCCAAACTGATTCACTTGCACTCTGATCAGGCTAACTGCCCTCACACCTGATCTGCACAAATTTTTTTTCAGAAGTCTATTCACCCCTCCCCTCTAGACTTCTGCCCTCACTAACCCGTTTGGGACCTACACAACATTAGCCACCCATTGCGGTTGGTCAGCCTGCATAATCTGGTCATTATCCAACAACTTCTTCACTTCTTCAGCAAGTGCTGCATATTTTTCGAGGCCAAATTTCCGCCTTTTCTAGGCTACCGGCTTTCGAGTTGGATCGATATGTAACCGATGGCATGCGACTTTTGGGTCGATACCTATCATATCTTTGTGTGACCATGCGAAAACATCTAAGTTCTTTTTAAGAAAGTCTATTATTTTCCCCCTTCAGGTCGTCTGGTATCTTGGAGCCTATGATGACTTCTAGATCCGGCAGAGCTGGGTCTACTTTGACTTTCTCGAGTTCTTCCCCCAGAATGGCCCTTGAGCCATCTCGACGGGGATCGTCGATCTCGGCCTCGAGTAGAAATTCTTCCGGTTCCGGTCCCATTCTTGGGTCGAGGTCGTTGCGGCTTCTCTTCTTGTTTGCTTTTTCATTATTCAATTCTTCACATTGTCTTTCGCTATCTATTACAAGTATTTATTTGCTAGATACTAATGCATAATTGAAAATAGACGAAGAATAAATCAAACAACCTCTTGCATCCACCTGAACGCCCTTAACGGTGCCAACCAACCCACTCTTGGTGGGGAATTTTACACAGAAATAAAATGTTGAGGACGCAGCCTCGAACTCGTGTTCAAACGGCCTCCCAAGAAAACCGTTATAGGAACTCGGGAGGTCGATAACAAGGAAATTTAATAGTCTAGTGGCTCTAACCTTATCATTTAAGGTAGACACTAGTTAGACAGCCAGACGGATCATGTCAGACGGCTTCACAGTTGCATCTCCGAAGCCTTTCACGACGTGGTCGCAAGGGGTGATGTAAGCATCATAATCCCCGAGCTGGTCTACGGTCTTCTTGAAGAGGATGTTGTAGAAAGCCCCTCCATCCACCAGCAACGACATACACTGGTCCCCAGGATGTTAGCCTTGATCACCAGGGGGTCGACGTTTGGGTAGATTATTCCAGCTTTATCTTTTTCGCCGAACTCGATTTTGTTGGTTTCTTCTCCCACCGTGAAGACTGGTAGCACCATTTTCCTGGTATTCTCCATCTCCCTGATTTCGGCCTTCATTCCCCATTTGGACGGAGTCGTCTTTGAAAGTCCCCCAACTATCCCAAGTGAGAGAGGGTGTGTATGACACGACCTCCCGCATCCTCGGGCATGGGTTGTACGGGCCGCTCCCCATGCCCCACCCTCGGGTCGGGATTCCCCTGGGCGTGTTCCGCCTGCCTGGGATAATTTCCTTATTGGCGACCTCTTTGATTAAGTTCTGGTTCCTTTGAGGCCGTTTGACAAATTCATCAAGCAATCCATCTTCGTACAACCTCCAAAGTTGTGGAAGCAGGTCTTTGCATTCGCTCGTGTAGTGGCCTACCTGTTCGTGGAAATGGCTGAACTTGTTCGGGTTTTGCTTGCCCTTATTTTTGATAGCGCGAGGTAGGAGGAGCAGCTCTCGTCCTCTGATCTGAGTGTAGACATGTCCAGGTGTCATGCCTAACGCCTCCATCAGTTTTACCGGGATGTTTTTCTTTGAATGGCTTAAAGCTGCCGGGTGCCTTGTAGTGACCCCCGGTTTTCTTGGAACCCTTACTTGAGTCCACAACTTCCTTATTCTCGAAGAGTCGAGATTCAAGAAGTTCCGACGTATGAATCAGGTTGCTAGCTCGCCTTCAGAAGTCGGCATAGCTAGTCGGGTATTCGGTGGTCATGCGCCGCCATAGCTTGGTCCCTTTCATGAGTCCAGAGACGGTCCCAAGCAGTTTTGCCTCATCCCCTATGGGATCTCCTTCAAGGATGAGTTTGTCAATCCTTTTAATTTAAGATTGATCCAACTCTGTTTCCTCTTGTTGAGTGTTCATGAGGCGCTGCCTGGTCGCAGGTCGGGGTGCCAGCGCTGTGAAGTGGGTCAAGAACAGCCTAGCAAGTTGTTCAAAAGTGTCCACCGAGAATGGTGGCAGCGAGGTGAACCACTTGGGAACCTAGTCGCTCAAAGTCAGAGAGAATAACCGGCACTTAGTAGCGTCTGATGCGCCCATAGAGGCCATGTAGGAATTGTATTTCGCCACATGGACCCTTGGGTCCGAGTTTCCACTGTAGCGATCTAAGGCCATTATACTGATTTTTCTCTAGGTAGGCGGCAGAGTAACCATGGTCCCGAGTGGAGAATCTGGGATGATGAGGTTATTGTCTGTCCCCGCCGACCCACTCTGATTCTCCACTCGTTTGAGAAGTCACTGGACCGTTTGGACCAGCGCCACAACCTGTAAATCGCGATGGTCCTAGTAGGGAAAGCCACTTGTGGGTCACCATGGTGGACAGCCGAGCCTCTTGGCAATTTATCTTGATGTATGTTCAGAGCCAACACGATGTCGCGCTCCACCTGGTCAGCATGTCGAGACTGAGACTGAGCCTCATCCTCGATGACCATTGGAGCCTTTTGAGCCCCCAGGTCCCCAAGATGGTTGAACACATTGTTCGATCCCACTGATTTCTCCAGGAGTCGGCGATTTCGGATGAAACCATTTTTTGCCGGGTCGTATGCTAGTTGGCCCGTTGAGCACCCCTTTTCAGTAAGGGCACATTTACCTTTAGAGGTTCTGGCGTCGTGGGCAGTCCTTTTGACTGGAGGCTGCCCCTCCTCACCGTCGAAGGCGAGGCGTTTTGTAGGTCTCGAACGGGTTTCAGTGAGGGTTGAAGTCTAGAGGGGAGGGGTGAATAGACTTCAACAACTTTTTTGTGGATCAGATGTGTTTACACGTATGTCTAATCAGAGTGCGATGTGAATCATTTTGGACTGATATCCGACTTACTGATCTGGTAGACAGATCAGTTCGGCGTCTATCAACTTAACTAATGGTGCGGAAGATAAGTTAACCCGTGTAGAAACCCGTTTTACTCAAATGAGATTCTGACCAACAGTTCGGATCAGGTGACTAAAATGTCAAACTGATCAGATCAGTAGCTTGATGCTAATCTGATCTAGGCACAAAATATGCATGCAAATAACAAGTTGTGTGCAGATGTGTAAAGCAAGATTAAAGGCACACAGATTTATAGTGGTTCGGACAACTTGTCCTACGTCCACTCTTTCCTATCAGCAGGGGCACCAACTTAACCAACTTGGACTTAGTTTATTGTGTTAGTCCAACACAGTACAACCAACATATATTTAACGAGTTCACACTCAACCAATCCCAGAAATCTAATCTAGAAACCCTAGATAGAAATCTTGCTATAACAAACTTAACCTAACAGTGTTTTGGTATAAGATTTGTTTGTTTCCAACTGGAATACTATCCTATCTTCTAAGTAGCCAAGAGCTAGAGGATAAGTATTCTGCTAAGAACTAAGGGATGAACACTTAAGAATAACTCTTGTAATTGTGTTCTTCGTGCGGAAATCTTGAGAGCTTTTGCTTGTGAATAATTTCCGTAACCTTTCTCTGAAGGTTTGATCCTTATTTATAGGCACGAAATCGAACTAGCCATTGGAGAGCAATTCGAATTTCAGTCTATTTTACGTAGGCTTGCAGGCTTGATTTGATGTGCGCAGAAAGACCATGCCGTCTTCGTGCAATATTGTCCTTTCTAGTCGTTTGGCTTGATACGCCATATCCTGCAATCTTCAGAACCGTGCATCTCTTTCTAAGTGGCTGAACAAGTACACTTATTCGGCGTCTTAGAAAAGCTTTGACTTAAGTATGCTTCGAGTCTGAGAAACATCGTATGCTTTAAGGATAAGAAGAAATACTTATCGTGGTTCTTTCTTGGCCTCTACTGATCTGTTATCCATCAGATCAGTAGTCTTGAGTCATCTGATAAGGTTGTCTTAGCTGCAACTTATCGACTCTGCTGATGTCTTCATAGAGTAGGTCTTCTGATGTGATTCAGGTCTTCATCTGATCTTCTCTTCTAATCTTGATCCTGAACTTCACTTCTGATCTTCATATATTGAGTTCCCCCTCAATATGTGACCTAATCTAAATCATCAGCTGTCTAAAATGTTCAGCTGGTTTCCTATCTATTCATCAGTCGACTAACAGGTTCGACTGGTCCTATTACAACTGTTTTGGAACTTCCATCAAATCTCCAAATTTCCCAACAATTTCCCCTTTTTTGATGGAACCAAAACTTAATCAGAAAGGATGCTGAACATAAATAGAGCAGTAAAATAAAAGAGACAGTTCATCAGAAGACAATGAGAGTTTGTCTTAAGATCAGAGAAATAGGATATTTCATTGATAGCGTGTGAGAATTACAAGTACAAAGTGAAATATACCTATCCTGATCTTACAAAATAAGTCTTCTGATTCAGTATCTCTCCTCCAAAGGAACTTCACAGAAGTTGAACAATCTTGTCTTTATCTGAGCAACCTTGTCTTCATCAGTGATATCATCTTGTTCAAGGCATCTGTTAAAAGTGTCATTAAAAGCAATCTTGTCCAATTTGTCGTCCGGAGTCTTCTTGTAGTGCATCACCTCAATGTCTGGTGCGACCGGTGTGCTGCTCAGCATTTTCGCCTCCCTCATCAGCTCGGCAAAGAATTCTGGATGTTTGTTACTCAACCAGTCTCTGAACATGTCATTCTTGTCAGTTTCAGTTGGGATGACCTTGTTGATGTAAGCTGAAATGTACCATTCTCCTTTGATTTTCTTCCAAGCTCCTTGCAGGTCTGGACGAGCTCGCACTATTAGATCAACATCAGCATCTAGAATTGGCTCAACATAGTGCGATCCTTCTCCTTCTCCTGCCACAAGGCCTTTCTTCTTCTTCACCCGATAGGCTTTGTCAAGTTGTGCTGCTTCTTCCCTTCTTCTTTGCCTCTCAGCCTCTGCTTTCTTCAGCTCTTCTTCTTTTCTTTTATCTTGCAGAGCAGCTGGAGCTTTCTTTTTGGCAACCATGACTTTCTTGCCTTTATTTCTTGTTCGCTCGTCTGATTCAGATGAAGATTCGATCAGCTCAGCTTTCTCCAACTCAGCAGCAGCTTGGGCATCTTTCATTAGTCTCTTTTTATCCAATGTAATCTGGATGCCCGCCACATAGTTCTCAACCTGGTTCAGCCTTCCCTGGATATCAGCATCCTTAGCTTCTTCCCCCTTTTTGGTTCCTTCAAAAAGACCCTTGAGTTCAGCACTTAGATGGGTAATCTTCGAAGATAAGTCTTGTTGAAGATTTTTAAGGGCTGGGGATTCAGCTTCAGCCGCAGGTTGAATTTGGACAACAGCAGTTAGCATCGATTCTTCTGCTTTGTTTATCACATTGCTAACTATGTCAAAAAGGCTATCAAGCTTATCTGCTGTAGAATTTGCCTTGTGCTGTGCAGCAGCCAGATCCTCATACAGGTTGGTCATTTTGACCATCTGTTCGTTCATCATCAACGTAAACTGCTGGGATCTGTTCTGCTCGATCTCAGACATCTTTTGTGTCATCTCAAGTAATTTGTCAGATGTTGTGTCCCTAACATCTTCTGCAATTCTGGCGCAGTGCTCTGAGATGCGCTCTCTCTCTGATCTGATGGCTTTCTCGATCTGAGCTGGTACAAAGAAGCTGACATCGTCTCTGAACATGTTGGCCATATTAGCCCTGAAGGATGTCCTGATGTGCTTCATCAGATTCTCCTCAAAATGTGGAGAGGTTTGGAGAATCTGTACCAGTTGACCCGCTGAAGAAGAAGGTCCCTCAACATCAGCTTCGCGCGCTGGACTTTCTTCAGCAGTCAGATCGACTAACTCCTCGGCTGCTTGTGCCTCAGCTGATGGGGACTCTGCCGCTTCTCCCACAACTGCTTCATCGGCGACTGCCTCAACTTCTTTTGGTTCTTCAATGATATGTTGGGGAATGAGTTGCACAGATCTATTCGGGATGAATATTTAAATACAAATTTAATTCTTTAATTATTACTAGCATGAATTAATCCTATATTAATTCAAATAATAATTGCAACAACAAATCATGCATATAATAAGCCACGTAAAACCTACGCATGCGGAATCTACGGGTTTACGTGAACGTACCTCTCGGGATGGCAGTGAATTCGGTTGGACGGACTAACCAAAAGGACTTCCCAAGTATTCCCTTAGCCCTTGCTCAACTATCCGGTGGAAGGACACTTGTCGAACAATTAAAAAAAGGAAAAAAATAAACTTTGTTGCACCACTTATGTGGATTTGCTAATTTTTCCAGCACATGGAATTGTACTTGGGAATGAAGGAATCATCCCCTATTTATAGGTAAGAGGTGGTCGAAATTTTTGATGAAAAATCAATGTGGGAAAAGACTTTTCTTGATCACCAAGAAATCTTGAATATATCTCATATATTCTTTTTCCCATAATTAAAAAATTCCACAAAAATCCCACCTCTTCAAATTATGGAATTTTCAAAAATTGAGTCTTGCAAGATTCCAAGATTTGGATCTTCTTGAATTTATGAGATATTCTTGTATTTCAAGAAATACATATCTTCCATAATATCTTTTCAAGAAAATCAAGAAAATCTTTCTTGCCCTCTATTTTCAAAAAATTCGAAATATCCTTATGAATAACCAAGTGGGAGATTTCTTGAATTTAATGAGATAATCTTGTATTCCAAGAATACATATCTTCATTCCATAACAAAATTCAAATAAAATCTTTCTCCATCTTTTATCCATAAATTTCGAAAATATCATAGGAAAAATAAGCAACATTATTTATTTTATTTTAATCACCTTTTCAGTTATTGGACTATATGTTGGGCTACTCAGGGGGCCTTTAGGAGAATTAAGGTTGGACCTTCTAATGGACCTTGAATATCTAATATTGAGCCACAATATATTCAAGCCCATAAATATTAATTAATCCCACTACATAATTAATATTGCACTATCCATCTTAACCCATATTACAGTAAATATGGCTCCCGGTCATTATTTCCCGTGTTTAAGATTATCTAGCCCATTAATTAATTCAAGCCACTGAAATAACTTTCTAATTAATTAATATCTTTTATCCTTGGTCAAGGAACGATTCAACATTATTATCCATACCGGAAACTAATTCCACTTGCAAGATTTGGTATGATAAAGCTTATGAACCTCCCAAGGGGGCAAATCGAGCAACATACTTGCAACACGATTCTTCAGTATTAAATCTTAGCAATCACATGTGACCAATAATATTGCCCAAGATAAAAAGTATTGAATCTCATTGATTCGCTACCCATGATAAGTCAAAGCAATAGTTACCAATCCCACGTGATCCTATTTAAGGGGCGAAGGTTAAGAAATAACGAACATCGAGGTCTAATTCTTCCTTGTTGGGAGTTCAAGAATTTATCCTCCCAGAGGTCCTATTCAATTGCATCGGTCATGCACTAGTGTAATCTCTTGGTCAAGACAAGCCAATCGAGCCTTACACTTCAACCTTTCACGATGGGTTGTTCATTTCCATCTAGGTCGTGAATAACGTACTTTTTAGTTACAAGGGATTTGTTAATTTAATCTTGGTGATGATCTGATATCACTAAATTAACTACAATGTAACACGTACGACTTATTGAACAATTATGCAGTAAATATATGTAACATTCAATAATATTTAAAGCATCAGTGATAAACAATTTATTTCAGTAAATAAGTCTGAAAATTCAGTTTCGATTATACAAAGTAAAAAGCATACTTTCTAGTATAATCCCAACAATCTCCCACTTATACTCAAAGTCTGCTTTTAAGTATACTACAACATGTCTCGCGTAGTCCGTGACATCTAATGTCACCTACACGAACCTAATAATTTCTCCCACTTATACTCAAAGTAGATTGGCAACGGTCTTGACACCCATTCCTTCCACATGTCTCTCGAATGTATTCAGAGGCAGACTCTTTGTGAATGGATTTGCTAGGTTGTCCTCAGACGCTATTTTTGCCACATCTATATCTCCTATCTTAACGATATCTCGTATAAGATGGTATTTCCTTTCTATGTGTTTGCTGGCTTTGTGGGCTCTTGGTTCCCTTGAATTTGCAACTACTCCGAAATTGTCACAATAAAATGTTGATTCTATTTGGGCAAATTCGAACCACATCTAAGTCCACTAGGAAGTGCTTGAGCCAAAACCGCTTTTTTTCACGCCTCGCTTAATAGCCTACATATTCGGCTTCCATGGTAGAATCTGCGACGCATTTCTGCTTGACGCTTCTCCATGTCATGGCTCCTTCCCCCATGCAAAACACACTACCGGAGGTAGATTTTCTGGAGTCTACGTCTGATTGGAAATCCGAGTCCGTGTAACCAATGGGGATTGGACTACCTGACTGATAAACCAACATTCTATCCCGAGTTCTTTTCAGATACTTCAGAATGTTTTTAACTGCCATCCAATGCTCTTTCCCGGGGTTACTTTGATATCTTGTCACCATGCCTACGACAAAGCAAATATCTGGTCTCGTACACAGCATTGCATACATAAGGCTTCCGACCGCCGAAGCATAAGGAATGTCTTTCATGTCATCTATCTCCTCTTGCGTCTTAGGGGACATTTTCTTAGATAGATGGATTCCATGCCTGAAAGGTACAAATCCTTTCTTGGAATCTTGTATGCTGAAGCGTTTCAAGACAGTGTCTATGTATGAAGCTTGCGATAAGCCTATCATCTCTTTCTTGCGATCTCGAGTGATCTTGATCCCAAGGATGTGTCCGGCTTCCCCTAAGTCCTTCATATCAAACTGTTTTGAAAGCCATGCCCTTACGTCTGATAACACCTTCACATTGTTCCCGATGATCAGAATGTCATCTACGTATAGTACTAAGAATACCAATGCAGTTCCGACACACTTTTTATACACACAACTTTCAAACTCGTTTTGATCAAACCCATAAGACTTTATAACATGATCAAAACATTGGTTCCAAGCTCTGGATGCCAGTTTGAGTCTGTAAATGGACTTCTTGAGCTTACAAACAAGATGTTCTTGGCCTGTTTCAATGAAACCTTGGGGTTGTTGCATATAGATCTCTTCATCAAGACTTCCGTTAAGGAAAGCTGTCTTGACATCCATTTGCCAGATTTCAAAGTCGAAATGCGCAGCAATTGATAAGAGAATGCGGATGGACTTAAGCATGGCTACGGGCGAAAAAGTTTCCTCATAATCGATCCCTTCTTTCTGAGTATAACCTTTCGCCACTAGTCTTGCTTTAAAGGTTTCAACCTTCCCGTCCGGTCCTCTTTTCCTCTTATATACCCACTTGCATCCAATGGGTTTGACCCCATTAAGTGGTTCGACTAGCTCCCACACTCTATTATGAAACATAGAACCCATTTCGGCTTTCATTGCTGTTTGCCAAGAATCTGCATCCTTATCTTGGAGTGCCTCATCATATGTCCATGGGTCTGATTCGTCTTGTCCGGGAATCAAGTCCGAGGACTTTCCTATTCCCATGGATCTCTCAGGCTGTCTAACAACCCTCCCACTACGACGAGGCTCCGGTTGTGAAAGCGTATCATTTGGTATATCATCTAGTACAGTTGGCACTGAGGTTTGCCCTCTAAGCTCATTTAAGGTAATCTCACTTCTGGGTTTTCTTTGGTTCATATAGTCTTCTTCCAAAAATCTAAAGTGGGTGCTTATGACCACCTTTTGATCTTCAGGACCATAGAACATACACCCATTTGTTCCCTCGGGGTATCCTACAAACAACCTTAATTTTGATAGAGGATCCAATTTACCGGCTTCCTTGTCCAACACGTAGGCCGGACACCCCCAAATTCTCATGTGTCTCATACTAGGCTTGCGCCCGCTCCACAATTCTTTGGGAGTTTTGGGAACCGATTTGGATGGCACCAAGTTCAGAATGTAAGCCGCTGTTTCCAAGGCATCACCCCAGAACGACTTGGGAAGATCCGCATAACTCATCATTGATCTAACCATTTCCAAAAGAGTTCTATTTCTTTGCTCTGCAACCCCGTTTTGTTGAGGGGTTCCGGGTGCAGTGAGCTGGGATACAATCCCTTCATCAGATAAGTAGTTCAAAAACTCATCGCTGAGGTATTCGCCTCCACGATCAGATCGTAGAGACTTGATACGTTTTTCCATATGATTCTCTGCTTGAGCCTTAAATTCTTTGAATTTCTCAAAGGTCTCAGATTTATGCTTCATAAGGAAAATGTAATCGTACCTTGAGTAATCTTCAATAAAAGTGACAAAATACTCATAACCTCCTCTTGCTTTGGTTGACATTGGACCACATACATCTGTGTGAACGATCTCTAACACTTCTTTGGCCCTATTCCCCTTGGCTCCAAATGCCCTCTTGGTCATTTTACCCTCCAAACATGATTCGCAGGTTGGAAACGGTTCACCTTGGAGAAGCTCTAGTGAACCGTATTTCACCAACCTTTGGATCCTCTTTGGATTTATATGACCCAATCTTAGATGCCAAAGAAGTGTCTCGTTCACGTCTGATGAACGTTTCTTTTCTCAGAAACAGTTGATGTGTTATAGGATGCAATTCGTGAGTGGTGTGCACAGTTAATTGTATAGAGATTATTCGCCAACGTTCCATGACAGATAAATTTATCATAAAGAGAAATGGTAACAACTTTATTAAAAGTAACCGAATATCCATCATGAAAAAGTTTAGAAACTGAAATCAAATTCTTTATAAAACTCGGAACGTACAGAACATCTCTTAAAATTAAAACTCTGTCTTCAAAAGACAGGTACACTTCTCCCACTGCTTCAGCTGCCACTCTCGTAGCATCTCCCAGTGTGATGAGGATCTCACTTTCACTTAGTTGTCGGGTCCGTTTGAACCCCTGTAATGTGAAACAAACATGATCAGTGGATCCCGTATCCACCACCCATAAATGGGAGGCATACGCCGCTAAACAAGTTTCAACAACTAGTGAGTGAGGATTAAGTTTCTTTCCTTTCCTTTTGGGATTGGAACAGGCTGACCTCCAATGTCCTCTCTCCCCACAATTAAAACATATTCCTTTTGGTTCTTTCTTGACACCCAACCAGCTAACCGTCTTTTTCACACTTTTCTTAGTGATGAGTTTGCTTTGGTTCTGACCACTTTCCTTTTCTTGAGACTTGCCTTCCACTGGCTTAGATCTCGAGAAAAGACTTTTGGTCACCAATGCTTCGTCTTTCTTTCCTAAATGCTTCTCCACTTTCTCCAAGGCTTCTTGTAGATTATCCATAGTAAACATGTGATCACTCATCACAAAACCACAGTAAAATCCATCGAAGCTCCTTGGCAGAGTAATCAACAGAAATTCGATTTGGGCCTCATCACAATACTTAGTTCCTGGATAAGCCAGTTTTAGAAAATGGTGTTTGACTCTGAGAACATGCTCCCTTACAGGTGTTCCCTCAGCCATTTTTAGCCTAGCCACGTCGTCATTTTTAAACTGATCGATCATGCAGTCTTTTGTTAAAAACATTTCTTCAAGACTTTGCATAATTTCCGCAGCGGACTCAATACCTTCATGAATGTGTTTCAAATCATCAGACAGTGAAGTCAAGATTACACGTTTCATGGGTTCATTGGCCTACTCCCAAATATTATACTCATGTCTTGCCGCATCAGTTGATTCATCAGTGGGCTTACGTGGCTTGGGTACATCAAGAATCCAATAATGTTTTTGTGCAGGTAGGACAAAGTTCATATTTTGTTTTCAAACATTATAGTTTTCTCCAGTTAATTGGTGTTCTTTGAGTGTATATAACAGTGGATTAAAAGGTTACGACATGATGAACTGAAATAAATAATAATATGCATAAGCACAAATATATCACAAGGTTCGATCACATGCATCATATTAAAATCTCAAAAAAAATATGAACATGCATCAGCCAACATCTCAAAACAGTTTAAATAAGCCACGTTGGGTGGGTCATTATTTAAACACATTCAAGCAGGTTACAAACAAGAACAATTACAAACCTTTAATATCCAGATTAATAGTTGGCTCCCACTTGACCAATATAAAATTGACAGGGACTTCGGGGAAGTATATGCATATCAATTTTATACCTAAGTAATAACCATGATTAAATACAGGATTATTATTTCGCTTTGATCGAGCCTCGTTGGGAGGGTCATCGTCGCCACTAGTAATAACCCACAATCATCCGTTTGGAATTCATTCATGTGAAAGCTATCTTTTGACCGTCCCGTTGGGAGAATTTCTCCAAAAGAATTCACAAACAAATAAATCATGGAGGTCAAAATTAATTCAATTTTATTATCCGGAATAAAATTGTCAATTAATTATTTAAACATACTTAGTAAATTCAAACCTTGCTCCTTGTCAGCCATTTGTTCAAAAACTCCTCCACCTCAATCGGCCTTCCAGCCTCAACCTCTTCTTCGAACCATCTCCTTTGCTGCAGTGTTCTGCTGTACTTAACCATTTTGTGAGTGATCTCCCTGTGCAATGGAGTGTTCGGCATTCCCAACTTCCTGGTTATCAGCCCAACCACTGCTTCATTAGATATCAGATCTGTGGCAATCTCCACCTCAACTATCTTCCTCATCTCAAGTTCGTATTCCAGGAATGGGCGAATGCCACCCTTCTGCTCAAGCACAATTCCAAAGTCTTCGAACTTTTTCAAGCGGATGTCTCGCCAGGCGAGAACATCAAGAACAACAGTCCGTGCCTCTAGCTTCACCTCCAATTCTGGATATTTCTCTAAAAGCAGTTTCTCCAGCCTCCTACGAATAATCTTCTCTGTGAAAGAGATCGGAGCATGTGCAGATGCTGGTGCAGGTGCTGGTGTAGATGCAGGTGCAACTTCAACTTCAGCTTCAGCTTCAGGGGAAGCTGGTCTGGAGAAAGGGATCATAGTCAACGGTTCTGGATCATCAATCGGAATTTGAGAAGATGAGATTGGCTGATCTAATGCAGCTGATGTGGTCTGCTGTTGTGTCTCAGAGTGAGAAAACGTTGGTGCAACAGTAGACCTCGATCCTTGACCTGTCCTCTTCTTGGGGAGTCTGCTGATGGGTACATTATCCGCATCAGAATCAGATGATTCGTCCAATATCTGAAATCCCTTGGACTTCCCTTTACCAACAACTGGGATACTCGCAGCTGGTTTTGCTATCTTGACTGCTGGTTCCCTGATAGAGATCCCCCTTTTTGGTTTCCTGGCAGCTGTTTTCTTCTTTTGTCCCACTGCTCCTTTCTTCCTGACCTCCACAGCTGGTTTCACAGCTGCCTCTTCATCATCATCAGCAAGGCTAGAAATTGCCTTGTCTGATATAAGCATTCTTTTGTGGGTCAGCACGTACGGAATCATCTCGTCCTCACTCAATTCCCTATCCTTCATCATATCAATCAGAATCAATGATACCTTAAGTAACATTGTGATTTTGGCAGCAAGAACAATCTTTCCACCTTTGGATACAAACTTTGCTGACTCCTCCAGTAACCTCATTTTCAGAAACCCTAGCCAATCAATCTTTGCCTTGTCGATTATGGCATTCATTATTCTGGCCTTCTCTAGGGTTATGGCATCCAGGCTGTAAGAAATTCCAGCTATCACTTTCTGGACAATATCGAACAACAATCGATATTTCCTCCTCAACATAGGTTTCTTGAAACCTTGATGTGATGTGAATCGGCAGGTCGTAGCAGGTTTCTGATTACATCATTTCCTTCAGCCGCCCTGTAGACATTCGGCATAATCCCATCCTCTGGTGACGGCAAACGAAAGATTCAAAACAAGCCTGCATCGGTGACTTCCAGCCGTTCACCTTGGACCTCTGAGTACAACACACCATCGTGGTCTCTTAAATTGTAAAGAAATTCAAGAGACCCATCCAGAATAATCGAATCAGAACTCGCTAAACAATAGGTTTTGAGGCTATTGTTCCGTAGTAGCTTTAAAATTTCTAGGGATTCTGGATCCGTTGTCGTTTTGAAATCGACACACCTATCCTCTACAATGTCTTTGGCAAAATTCCTGAATATTGGATCTTTAGGTTCCGGGGAATTTTGCGAAGAAGAATGTGCGGTCTCTGCAACATGTCTAACTTTGGGTGCCATTTCTGCAAATAAAACACAAAATTCTCAATTTCTATCGAATATTCGCATAAAAACACAAATACAAATACAAAACCATATCAATAGCAAATAAGAGCATATCTAAGACCAAATTTAAATTACCAGTTAAATCTGGAAAAATATGAACAAGTAAATGTTTTGGAATTTGCAGAGATGTTTTAGAGCGACAAGATAATTGTTGCAGAGAGAAAATTTGAGAAATTCCAGTTTTATGAAAATGGTGGAGTGGGAGGGTTTTTGGAATTTTAAACGAGAGGGAAACACAATCATTTTAAAAACTGGGAACCCAAAGAGACGTCTAATCATAATCTACGGTTGAGATTAGGCGGTTTGTTAAAGTAGACATCGTGCGGCTTAGAAAAATTGTAGGCCGCAACTTTTGGATTTAAAAATCGTGATAAATGCATTTAATACAAAATCCTCGCGTCCGCATTTAATGAAAGACAGAGTGATGTCATACGCATTAAGGAGATAAGAACAAACAAATAAGGAAAACATAAACAGTAAAGGGGATCAGAAAAGCGTGATTCGATTGATCGATATTATGTCACCAATTACCACAAATGTAGATTCTTGTCCCTCTTTTCTGATTTCCAATATGTTGAACCTAATATATCCTCTAAACCTTAGTATTTTCCCACCGTCTGTTCAGCTCAAATCAGTACTCTACTGATCTTTTCTGATCAGATGAACTCCCCCCTTCATCTGACCTTCCTTTCTGATCATTTCCCAATTGATCTCTTCTAATCAGATGAAGTTCTCTTTTCATCTGACCATCTTACCTGTTGTATCTGATCCAACTCTTCTGACTTTGTTGATCTTCTGCAGTGTAGCTTTATACCTTAGCAAGTTTTCCCAACAATGTCCAACTTAGCTGATCAGATTTCTGTTGCCAAAAGCTAATTCTCGGGAAGTCAAATGGTCGCCTCAATTTCCCAAGTCGGAGTGATGTGATATACTCGCAATGATGGTCTGTCACTTTATAACGTCAATTTCTTTGGGAGGGGTCCCAAATTTTAAAAATTGCATTTTCACCCCCGCTTTTCCTCTATAAATAGAACTGAGTTTAGACAAACATTCATCAATTTTCATTCTCAAGTTTTCACATGAGAAATTCCGGTGAGTCCTTGATTCCGGCAAGTCCTCCGCCAATAAGCTTCGTCTATTCCGGCAAGCCCTCCGGTTCTCAGTCCATCCCTATGCTTCCCTTGTTCCTGATCTCGTCTTCATCGGAAGATGACCAAACGGCCGTTGCAGAGCTTCACTGCCACCCTGATTGCGGATTTGTCGCCTTTATCATGGAGGTGGCCGTCTGTGCCTTGTGTTCAGATCGAGACGATGTGGTTAACACCAATGAGCAATTTCTGACATGTAATATGGATTTAGTATTGTATATGCGAACTTGATCAAGCCAAGTTGCCTTTTTACAATACCTTATGTTTTGCACCACATGTATGACATTCATGTTCATTTACTGAAAGGCTCATCGGTTCTAAGGTTTAGGGTTTAGGGTTTAGGATTTTTCTTTCGACCTCCGGGTCTATTGTAATGAAAAGTTTCGACCTCCGGGTCTTTATCAATTAAATTTTCTCTTAATTCCATTGTTGTGTTGATTTGATTTCATTATGCGATTTTTGCTTAACTGATATCCTTAACCCCCTTAATCTAATATCCTTTATCTGATCAGTACCTAACTGATTTTTCTGATCAGTTGAGGTTCCTTACTCAATTGATTCTATCTGATTAGTCTCTTAACCAACTGGTGTTTGAGATCAGACCACCAAAATACTCTGGGGCCACATCTCCTAAATCCAGTAGACCTAGCTCGTTGCATAATTCTCTAAATCTGACTTCAGTTAGAGGCTTGGTTAAGATGTCAGCTCTTTGCTTATCAGTATGGATCTTTTCCATTCTGATGTTCTTCTTTTATGGATGGTCTCTTATGAAGTGATGTCTGATGTCCACGTGCTTGCATCTTGTATGCAGAACGGGGTTCTGCGTGATAACAATTGCACTATTACTGTCACAGAAGATAGGTACATTGGTAGCAGTTATGTTGTAATCCCCCAGCTGCTGACAAAGCCAGAGCAGTTGGGAGCAATAGCTACCTGCAGCCATATATTCTTCTTCAGTAGTAGATGTGGCAACAGATGTTTGCTTCTTAGAAAACCACGAGACCAGCTTGCTTCCCAAGAACTGGCAAGTACCTGATGTAGATTTTCTATCTATCATACACCCACCATAATGAGAATTAGAGTACCCACTAAGCTCTAGATTATCATCTGCTGGATACCATAAACCTAAGTTTACAGTACCCTTCAGATACTTAAGAATCCGCTTAGCTGCTTCAAGGTGGCTTTGTTTGGGATTTGCCTGAAATCTGGCACATACACCTACTGCAAATGTTATATCTGGTCTGCTTGCAGTCATGTATAGTAAAGATCCAATCAAAGCCCTATACTCTTTCTGATTAGTCTTCTTACCACCTTCATCTGGATCCATCTTGAATGCAGTCAACATTGGAATTTTGACTTCCTTGCGATTCTGAATTCCATATTTAGCCAACAAATTCCTTGTGTATTTTGCCTGGCAGATGAAGATCCCAGTGTGAGCTTTCTTGACCTGTAGACCTAGAAAGTAGCTCATCTGACCCATCATGGACATCTCAAATTTCCCTTGCATCAGCTTACTGAATTTCTCACATAGCTTCTGATTGGGAGAACCAAATATAATGTCGTCCACATAGATCTGAACCAAGAGAATGTCTTCTCCATCTTCTATTCTGAACAAGGTCCGATCAATCAAGCCCTTAGTAAATCAATTCTCTACCAAGAACTGGGACAATGTATCATACCAAGCTCTAGAAGCCTGTTTCAGTCCATAAAGAGTTTTTCTTAAACGGTACACTTGGTTGCTTATTTCAAAGCCAGGAGGTTGTTCAACATAAACTTCCTCAGCTAGCACCCCATTTAAGAATGCACTCTTTACATCCATCTGATACAAAGTAAAACCCCTATGAGCTGCATAAGCCAAAAACAGCCGAATGGCTTCCAGGCGAGCGACTGGTGCAAAGGTTTCATCATAATCAATCCTTTCTGATTGTGAATATCCCTTAGCAACAAGTCTTGCCTTATTTCTGGTTATTACATTGTGCTCATCCTTCTTGTTCTTGAATACCCACTTAGTACCAATCACATCTTGATGAGTTGGTCTGTCTACAAGTTCCCAAACTTGATTTCTTTCAAACTGTTCTAGTTCTTCTTGCATGGCTAGAATCCAGCTTGCATCTTGAAGAGCTTCTTCAACTGTGAGTGGTTACTTCAAAGACAGATAACAACAATACATTGCACTTTCACCAATCTGATGTCTAGTTCTAACTCAATCAGATGGGTCTCCGATGATCAGATCAGTTGGATGACTTGTTATCCAGGTCCTTCTATCCTGATTGTCATCTGTTTGGAGAGCATCATCCTCTTCTGATAAAGATTCATCACTAGAGACTGGGAGAGGTACTTGAGTAGGATCCACTTGACATGGACATGTCTCAGCTGATGTTGGACTCATCATGTGCTGAAGTCTGTCTGCCGGAACATCAGGTGTTCCCCCTGAACCAGATGGTTCAGTTGTTACTATCTCAGTTGTACCAGCTTCTTCATCGACAGTTGTCCGCACCTTAGGGTCTTTCTGACCTGGTGAATCATCAAGGTCAAAGTTAGGAACATATACAGTGACATATTTTGGTTCCTTCCCTTTGAGCCTTAGCTGATCCATTTTCTGTGTATCTGGAACAGCAGTTGCATCTGGTGCCGTCTGTTCTGAGGTAGACTTCTCCTGATCAGATGATGACTCATCAAAGACCACATGAGGTGTTTCTTCCACAACTAGGGTTCGTCTGTTGAAGACCCTAAATGCCTTGCTGGTTGAGGAATATTCTAAGAATATACCCTCATCTGCTTTGGCATCAAAAGTTTTCAACTGACTCTTCCCATTGTTGTGTATGAAACACTTGCACCTAAGAATATACCTGTTGCGAGTCGTTTTTATGGAGAATATTATGTGGCTAATTTGATATCAATTCACAAACAAAATAAGTACGTGTACAATATACGGTAAATAACAGGAATTTGTTGACCCAGTTCGTCAAGAAATGACTACTCTGGGGGCATTCCAAGCCAGTGATGTCATATTACGAGGTTTACATACACAGTACACCATACTTCTCATGGGGAAAACTTCTATGAAAGAAGATGATTTGGAGAGTAAGTGTGTGAGTGCTAGGGATTTTTCTCAACGTATGAGAGTACTTGAGAATTTTTTCTGAACCTAACCACTCTGGGAAATTTTTATGAACTTGTCTCTTGTTCTTTTTTCTTCTATTTATAGTACTTTGACAAGCATGAGCTGGTTTGGTTAGCATGAGCTGGAGACTTTGTGTCTTGCAAGAACTCATGTGATGCTGCCACGTTTTCAACTTCATCTTCCTGGTTGACCTTTGCATTTACTTGTTTATAAGGCACTCTTTTTGTCGTCCATATCAACTTTTGCTCGACTGATTGCCTTGTTCGCCCCTTTGACCATATCAATATTATACCGGAACACTGTCCTCATCGAGCATATCTGAGCCTTCAGGTTATCTGAGCTTTCAGGTAATCTGAGCCTTTAGGTTATCTGAGCCTTCAGGTTATATGAGCCTTCAGGTTATCTAAGCCTTCAGGTTATCTGAGCCTTCAGGTTACTCAGTCTTACTGAGTTCAGCTCTTCTGAATTCAGACATCCTGACCCTCAGGTCACTTGACTCAGGCTATCTGATTTCTTCTTGCCTGATCTGATCAGATCAATCATATCTTCAGGATCATCTCAGGATAGCATCAGGTCATCATGCCAGATTTGGCGAGCTGCGAGCATACTTACTTGGTCGGCAAGTGGCGAGCATACTCGCTTGGTCAGCAAGTTGGCGAGCAAACCTGTTTGGTTGGCAAGCTGGTGAGTACACTTGTCCATCGAGCATGGTTATTTTAATAGTTGATTAATACACGTGTCCCGGCTGTTGGATATATTGAACCGGTGTCGCTTCGTCTTCTGTGTTAGAAACCCCTTTTTTGAATTTTCAAAATTTCTCGCAACATCTATAAATACCTATTTTACCGCCTCAGCTCTTCTTCTTTCTTTTCAATCTCTCTTCTCTTTTTCTTCATACTCCGCCTCATCTGAAATTTCCGGCAAGAGCGCGTTCATTTCGGCGAAGGATTTCTTTCAGGTAACTAATTTGTACCCTCTTTAATCCCAATTATGACTTCTCGTTCAAGTTCTTCTTCCTCCTCTTTTCACCCAATCTCCCATAGCGACGCTAATGCGCCGGAGATGAATGCCTCGGGTTCAAGATCCCGTTGGCAAGTTCAATAGCCATTTGCCATTCTTTCATCGGATTTCGATGATGCCCTAAATGAATTAGATAGGGATTTAGCCCGTACTGATTTTTTAGATGATTCTGGCTAAGATTCTTTGTCCCAACCCCAAATTGGGTCTAGGGTTGTATATAGTCACGATGTAAATATGGATGATGACTATATGGGGGAGGAAATCTTGGTGGCTGAGAATGTTATTGAGTCAAACAGAGGATTCGACGGCGAGCAGAACATGGAGCTCGACATCCATGTTGGTCTTCCCCATAGCCCAACATATGCCGAGTATAGTGCTCGTTATGATTTTGATTGGCCTGAACAACCTCATAGGACCAGGGTTGAGAATGAATACCCTACGAGCAAAATTGCGAGCGTGATTGATGTTGATATGCTCGACCAATTGTATAGGAATTATGAAACCCCAAAAGATGTGTTTTTCTGGGCTTCTGGTCCCGATGAGCGAGCAGATCAGCCACCTGAGGGTTGTGTTGCTTTGAATTTAGATACAATGGAAACGGGTCTTCGATTCCCACTTCATCCGGCTATTACTCGCCTGCTCGTAGAATAGAACATCACCATTACACAGCTGAAGCCGAATGGGTGGCACATGATTATGAGTTTTTTTAACTCTGTTCAGCAAAACGAAGCCCGTGTATTATCCAACAGCAGCAGAACTCTCTCGATTAGTGCATTTGACTCGACCCAAGGGCGAACACGGATGGTTGTTCATGCAGGCAAATGCCAAATGCAAGGTCATTGAGGATGTGCCGAACAAGATTACTGATTGGAAAGAGAAGTTTTGGTTCGTCGGGGGTGATTGGAAAACCCCGGCTTCTGGATGTGAACCAAATGCTCGCTTAGATATCCCCGCAGATTTTTGGATCTACCGAAGTAAGCACTTTTGTGTTTTTGCTCTTCACCATGAACTGATTTTAACTTATTTTCTCAATTTTAGGGATTCAAGCAGCAACGGACAAAGAGACAAACGACGGTTATTTCAGCAGCATCTGGCAAATTGATCTTGAGCCTTACTTGGAACGGTCAGTGAAGACTTTGAACACTGCTGACCAGAGAAAAAATGGAGGATTGTATGTACCCCCTCACCATCTTGTGGCCATCAATCCAGCTGGTAAGGATTGTTTTTTGTATTTGAAAATGTGTTGTACCCTTTGTTCGCGGTTTCTCTTTCTTTTTTAATGAATTCTTTTGTCTACAGCTTTTCCTGCCGTCATTGTTGCTGTAAGCACCTCCGAGCATACTGAAATGGCTCGAACTAAGAGACCTCAAGAGCTTGCTCGAATTCAAGCCGAGAGAGATGCCCAGCGAGCAAATAGAGGGGAGGCGAGCAGAGTGAGAAAGGCGAGCAGACCAGCCGCGCTCGGACCGGGCGAGTCGAGTCGGCCAAAGAGGACAACTCGTTCGGTCGAGCAGGGGGCGAGCGACCAAGATCCCTCACCAAAGAGATCCAGGAGGGCACCTGACGAGCAAAATCCGATAGCTCAGATGTGCATCAATTTCATTGAGGCAACCCCCACAGCTGAAGCGACCAGAATGGCTGCCTCTGTGGTCGGTCCAATCGCACAAATCGTCGAAATGGAGGTCGGTACATCTTCTCCACCTCCTGCAGGACCCCGAACCTGGACCCCTATGAGTTCCCAGTTCCGTTCTCCCGAAGACAAATCATTTTTGGGATGGGACCCTGCTCGGGTGAACAGGTACGTTTTCTCGCTTGTTGGAGTATTTCTTTGTTCCACCTAATTTGGTCGCTTAATCACATTTATTTGCTCGGGTGGACATGCAGGTTGAACAGATTGGCGCCTCTGATGCCATAATTGAAAGATTATTACTACTCTCCAACTGTACGCAATGTTCCTGGCCTTCCCGAGCATGTCCAGAAAGCGTGCGAGACCCCCATCCGAGCATGGACTACTGAGCTCGAAGAGGCAACCAAGGGTCCAACACCTTTGGAAACCATGTGACTTGGCCTATTGCACCATGGCCAATCTTTGGTTCTCCTTGAGAAAGCTTACGCTGAGTCCGCCAATCTTCATGCCAACTACGTGGCTTTTATTAAAAGTTTCAAAAAAAAGGTGGTCGAGCTGACCAAAACTCAAGATGAAATGAAGTTGGCTCAGGGAAAAGTATCCTCAGCCCAAGCAGATGCTCGCAAAGCTCAAGAGGATGCTCGTCAAGCTCGGGAAGATGCTCGCCAGGCTAGAGAGGAGCTAGGCCTTGCTCGGGAGAAACTGCACCGCAATCGGGAAGAGGTGGCCGGCATTAGGAGAGTTCAGGACGAGCTGAACGTTGAGCTCCGGAAACTCCAAACAGACATCGAGGCTGTAGAATGCAAGAAAACTTTGCTCGCCCAACAACTTCTCACTGCTGAAGAGACCAACACTCGTCTGGGTCTTGAAAATTCAAAATTGCACACTGAGGAGTATGTTGATTCCATGTTGAATTTCTCTTATGTATGCGCTTTTGCCGATGCCATCCGTTCTTCTAGACAAACACGTACTGCTGACCAGATTGCCCCGCTCGTAGCCCATCTTGAGAAGTACCTGGTCGATAACCCCCCGGATCGCAACCTTCCAATATCTGATTTGGCTGATCTGTGCGATTTCTCTAATCTTCCTGATGGGATCGAAATTGATGATCCTATTTTGGATGAGGAAGACTGTTCGGATGCGGATATTGATGATGCTGTCGACCAAGCTCACCGAGCCGAGCACGGGTTCGATCTGGTGCAGAGCGAACAAAGTGGTCCCCCCGAAGACGAGTAGAATGTGCTACCTGGTGAGCAGACGAGGCACGATGATGCTGGAGGAGTTGCTCCTGAAGGGGCCGAGCAGACGGGGCAGGACTTGTTGGACACATTGCTTCCGCCCACCCCCAATAATGAATTTCTTAATTTTGCTTTTTTGCTTTGCTGAACAATTTCTTCTGAACTATCGTGTAATTTTTGTCTTCTTCTTTCTTGTTTGAACAATTTTGCTGTTGAATGGTTGAATTTGCTTGTTGAACAATTTCTTCTAACCTGATCGTGGAGGATGAATTTTGTTGCTAATGAACGGTTGATGTTCGTTCTGCTTCCTAGTTTATGCCATCTTTTCTTCTGAATGAATCCGAACATGATATATGTCCTTGATCTTGTATGTTAGGTCATTAGCGCCTGTTTTTCCGTATAAGAATTGAACAATCTGATGTGTCTGTGTTTAACTTAACTTCGGTTTATGATTGGCTTACGGTGGTGCAATCATGAAGGTTAGCTTATTTACGTGCAACCCATCATTCGCGATCGGCTTACGTAACTGGCGATCACTTCTGTTCTGGTCGTCTTATTTATGGTGCGACCTATGTACTCAATGCGTGCTTTGTTGCGAGCATGGTAAGTACATGTTCTTTTGCCAAGCAAACACAAACTCTTCTCTGTCCGATTCTTGTTGGATTTTGGTCGTCTTATTGCGATGCAACCCGATTGGGCATATGGCCAAACAAACTAGATAAATGAATAGACACCACGCAGGATGTTTTTAATCTTTGAGGCTCTTATCCACACTTGTTAAAACTCCTTTTTTGTAGACAAGACTTGCTTACAAATTTACACTCGTGTAATAACCTTATTGATGCCTTGATGTCTTTGCCTTTTGCCGGTCAAGCAGAGGTTTTCTGGTTATGTGTTCGACGCCCCTTGCTCGGCTTTTGTGGTCGGTCTGCTTGTCTTGAGCGAGCAGAGGTTTTCTGACCATGTACTCATGACCAAGCGAACACAGGCTTGTGCTCAACCTTGGTTTTTCTGTTGCGCTCACCACTACTGATAATATTTTTTCAAATTTGACGCATTCCATGAAATAGGAAAGCGGAGTTCCATCTATCGTCTCCAAATCGTATGCTCCGTTTAGCAAGCGCTCCAATATTCGGTATGGGCCTTCCCACGCTCGGTCGAACACACCACTGGGGACCCCCGTTGCTCGCTTGAGGATGAGCTCACCGATTTTGAATCTGTGGATCCGAACTTTGAAGTTATAAAATTTTTCTGACCTTTGTTTATACATGGAATTCTTGAGGTCGGCCTCGTATCTTTTTTCCTCCAACAAGTCTGTGCTAAAGGTGAGCGCCTGGTCATTGGTATGTTCGCCAAAACATATAGTTCGGTGGCTCAGGATTTCGACTTCTGACGGAATAATTGCTTCCGTACCAAAAGCTAAAACGAACGGAGTCTCACCCGTGGATGTTCTGAAAGTGGTGCGGTATGCCCACAAAGTTTCGGGTAGTTCCTAGGCCCATCCCCCCTTAGAATCACCAAGTTTAGCCTTGAGGGTATGCTTGATGATTTTATTGACCGCTTCAACTTGTCCGTTCGACTGGGGATAGTATGGAGTGGAATAGTGTTTTTTGATTCCCCAGCGAGCACAATTCTGGTGAAACTCACTCCCGTCGAATTGCTTGCCATTGTCCGTCACTAGCGATTGGGGTAGCTCGAAGCGACATATGATGTTTTTCCAGACAAAATTCCACATTTTTTGTTCCGTGGCTTTCACAATGGCTTCAGCTTCTGCCCATTTTGTATAGTAATCGACGGCGACCATAGCAAATCTTACACCCGATGTGCAAGTGGGGAAAGGACCGATCAAGTCGATCCCCCACTTGGAAAATGGCCATGGGCTGTAGATGGAAACAAGTTCTTCTGGCGGACTATGAATAAGCGGGGCATATACCTGACAATCATGACACACGCGAGCATAGACGAGCGAATCCTTTTTAAATGTGGGTCAAAAATACCCTTGTCTGATCGCCTTGTAGGCTAGAGCATGTCCGCCTGTATGGTTCACCCACACCCCGGAGTGAATTTGCATGAGAATTGTATGGCCTTGTTCCGGCGTTACCCATTTTAACAACGGAAGAGAAAAACTTCGCTTATACAAGTGCCCGTCCAAAATGGTGTAGCGAGCAACTTGCAAACGTAGGCGAGTAGCTTGTGCTTTGTTCTCCGGGAGGACCCCCCTTTGTAAATAGCTTAAAAACGGGGTCATCCATGTCTCTTGTTCGACCTCTACTTGGGCGATCACAGCTCTCGGGATGGATGGCTAGTACGTTGTGACGATCACAATATCTGTTAAATTAGATACATCTTCTGTGGTAGCCATTCGAGCTAAAGCATCCACAAATGAATTCTCCATCCTGGGGAGCTGTTTGATATATACCTGCTCAAATTGCTCGAACAATTCTTTGGCCAGTAATTGATATTGAGTCATCTGCTCGCCCCGAGCCTCATATTCGCCCAGAACCTGATAGACGATTAACTGGGAATCCGCTGATCAGAACTTCATACTCGGCCTCATTGTTGGTGGCTGGGAAGTTGAAACGAATGGCCATTGAGAAAGTTTGCCGAGTTGGACTAACCTTTGATGGCCGTTCAAGGTGCGTACGTGATGCCGAACTGGCCTAGCTCTACAGCCCACTTTAGTAATCTTCCGGCTGTATCCGGTCGATGCAGAACTTGGCGTAGCGGGAAAGTGGTAAGAACTTCGACAGAGTGGTCGAAGAAATAAGGCCGTAGTTTGCGAACACTCATAACAAGAGCGTATGCTCTGCTCGGACGGCACAACACTGATCGCGTGCTCGGAGGCGGCTAAGTACAAATATAGATGTCTGCCCGGTATGGGTTTGGACAAAACTTGTTCAGAGAAGCCAGTCATCCCGTCAGTTTTTGAACTTGCTTCACATTTTTGGGAGCTTGCATGTCGAGCATAGCTTGGATCTTTGATGGATTCGCCTCGATTCCTCGTTGGCTGACCATATGTCCGAGGAATTTTCCCAAATGAACCCCGATACTGCATTTCTTCGGGTTTAGCTTCATATTATATGCCCGGAGAATATCAAACGTCTGTGTTAGGTGGGCGAGGTGGTCTTCTTTATGCTCGCTTTTGACCACAATGTCATCGATGTACACCTCGACCGTCCGCCCTATGTGTTCGATGAACATCTTGTTCACCAGCCTTTGATATGTTGCTCCGGCATTCTTTTACCCGAAAGGCATACGCTTCCAACTATACATATTTTTTTCATTGCAGAACGAGGTGCTTTCCTGATCGTCGGGATGCATAGGGATTTGATGGTACCCGGCAAAAGCATCCTTGAACGTCATAAGCTCATACCCCGCAGTGCTATCGACTAGATAATCGATGTGAGGTACGGGAAAATTATCTTTGGGGCACGCCTTGTTTAAATCGGTAAAGTCTATGCACAACCTCCAGGTTCCGTTTGGTTTTTGGACGAGCACAGGGTTTGCTTGCCATTCTGGGCATTTGAATTCCTGGATGAGCTTATTGTTGAGCAACTTTTTAACTTCGGCATCTAGAGCCGCGTACTTCTCCGGATCGAACTTTCTTCGTTTCTGAATTATTGGGATTTGTGCTGGGTTGATATTGAGATGGTGGCATGCATGCTTAGGATCGATTCCGACCATGTCCTCATGTGACCAAAGAAACACATCCAAATTTGTTCGGAGATACGAGATCATTTCGGTCTGAAGCGGTTCCGGGAGTTCTGAGCCGATAAAAACTTCCAAGTCTGGCCTGGCCAGGTCGGCCATGACGGACTCTAGCTGCTCAACAGGTGTTGCTCGTCTTTTCTTTTGTTTCCACCGGGGATCTATGTTCGACCCCCGGTGCTCATCTTCGACCTCCATAGGGTCGAATCCTATGCGAGGTTCTAAGTCCGGTAACCCGCGGTCAGATTATTCTTTGGGTAGATCTACTCATGGGATCGGGGACTTGTCTGGTCGCCCCGAGCTCCGTGCTCGCCCGGGGAGTTATGTCCGCCCGGAACGATGTATTCGCTCGTTGGCTTAAATCTCCGACTTCCCATATTGGTTCTACCATGCTGACAATATTTTGTCTTTCTGGTACACACGATAGTAAGCAATCTCGAGCTTTTTTCTGATCGTCCTTTATGCTGCCCGTTCCATCAAGAGTAGGAAATTTAAGACAATAGTAGTAAGTCGAACAAGCTGCCTTAAATTCCTGGATGAACGGGCGACCTAAGAACCCGTTATAGGTAGATGGAGCATCGACGATTACAAAGTCTAGCATTCTAGTTCGTCAGATCTCCGGATTTAAAATTGACTGTAGCTCGACTCCTAACCTGATCAGACCATAGGGCCGGGTTATAGATTCCCCGAAACCCATGATGGTGTGATCACATGGTTCTATATACATACTTAGGTCCCCCACTTGCTTCTCCATTTGGTGCAGAATGTTTACGAATAGAATGTTCGCATATGCTCCGGTGTCGACCAGGAGGCGATGCACCTTCAAACTGAGAAGACGAGTGCTGATGGTTAGAGAGCCATTGTGGGGGGTGATTATGCCGTCGAGATCATCTTCCGAGAACATGATTCGGTGAAAGGGTGGCGTGCTAGCTGATGTGCTCGCCATATTCACCTGATGGATGTCCTGCATGGCGCACATCTCCATCTTCTTGCGTCTGTTTGATAGTGAAGGCACTTGATAGCAACCCCCACCCAGGGCCATGGTTCGGACGGATCATGTTAATTTCTTGCCCCTCCCTACCTTTGATCGTGGTTGGGGCCCCTTTCTTGGGTAAGTCCAACTGTCGGCGGAATTCCTCCTGATCGCTGTCGGACATCTCTTCCTCCTTACGCTTTCTCTTCTGATCGCCCGACCTCTCATGCCAGGTTTCACTGTTCGCCGGCTTCTTAATATATTGGGCAAGGCGATTTTCCTCATATAATTTCCAGAGTTGTCGCATGAGGTTACGACACTCGTCTGTATTGTACCCGATAAACTCATGGAACGAGCAGAACTTGGAAGGATTTAGATGAGTTTTATCCCTGAAAATACGTCGGGGTTTTTCCAACATGTCACGATCCTTGATCTGATTATATACTGTCTCGGCCGAGAACCCAAGAATACTCTGAAGCGCATGTGCTTCGGCCCCTGCTTCAAATGGTTTGAAAGATCCTGGGGGTTTGTACCCCCCTTCGCCTGTTAGTTTCTTTTTGGCGATCACCTTCCTGGTCGGCACCTCTTGGCCTGCTCGTGACTGGGCGAGCAGGTCTTGCATCGTTATAATCTTGGCTGCTCGCTCACGGAATTCGGCATATGTGTTTGGCCATTCTTGATGCATGGCCTTCCACATGTCCGTATTCAGAGTCAGGCCTCCGACCACCGTGAGGATCTTGGCATCCTCTTCGACGGGAGCCCCATCATACAAACATTTATCGAACCTTTCCACGTATGCCCGATCTGACTCTCCCTTGAGTTGGGAAAATGTGTTAACCGTTGCTTCGGGGCCTGGCGAGCACACATAGATGAGAAATAGGATAGGAATTTCTGTCCCAACTGGGCGAAAGAAGTGATGGACGCGGCGGGCAGAGTAGAAAACCACTTATGTGCTCGATTGCCCAAAGTCATGGGGAATGAACGGCACTGCATTGCGTTGGTGGCACCCATGGCGATCATATAATCTGAATATTTGCTGAGGTGAACATGTGGGTCAAACTCAGCATCGAACATAGGGATTGGTGGTCGGTTTTTTACCACTTTTTCTTGTACTTCGGCTGCCATGATCACCGGTGTTAGTGGCGAGCACGGCATTGTGCTCGCCCGAGGGAGTCCTTTCGTTGCGGCCAGGTAAGCTCTCAATTGCTTTCTGCATTTCTACAAATTTCGTGGAACTGACAGACTTGGATCGGGGTTGTGTCCCATCATGAGGACCCGGGGGGTCATGCTCGTGATGGGGCAGTCCCCCTTTCCATGTTCGTCCTTGACTACCCAATCGATGATGGATAGACAATTTAGTTCCAGCCGATTTTTTGTTTTTTCTGCTGTCTTTCGGGATGCGGGCGATCATGAGGAGCTGAAAGAGCTGGCATGTTCGTGGCTGTTCCTTCCAGGGATCCCGACGCCTATGATCGCCGATTCGGTCTTTAACAGAGAGCCTCAAACGTCCAAACACCGATTGTCTGGAGCTTTGAGGCTGCTCGTCGTCTGACATATCAACAACCTTTTTGTCAGCCCGCTTCCGCATAACTTTCATCTTAACTTGCTCGCTATCAGGTGTATGCGAGCGTCGATCATCATCATCTTGAACTTTCAACTTGGCCAACTCCTTTTCGGCCCTCTCTTTCTGTGCCCGCAACAAGAAAGTGATGGCCTTTGTTGTGGCCGCCGGATCGTTGGCGATATCTTCAAGATTGATGGTTTCTGCGGTCTGATTTTTGTGAGGCTGATGCTGAGCCTCTTTCTGAGCGTGAGGTCAGATCTGTCCCGACCTCTCCGTCTGAGTATTCCTAGATTGAGGCATTATATTTCTTTTTTCTACCTCGGCTATCTACGGGATTGTGTATGGTTTGGTTTCTTCTACCCTCTTTCTAGCGCCAATTGTTGCGAGTCATTTTTTATGGAGAATATTATGTGGCTAATTTGATAACAACTCACAAACAAAATAAGTACGTGTACAATATACGGTAAATAACAAGAATTTGTTGACCCAGTTCGTCAAGAAATGACTACTCTGGGGGCATTCCAAGCCAGGGATGTCATATTACGAGGTTTACATACACAGTACACCATACTTCTCATGGGGAAAACTTCTATGAAAGAAGATGATTTGGAGAGTAAGTGTGTGAGTGCTAGGGATTTTTCTCAACGTATGAGAGTACTTGGGAATTTTTTCTGAACCTAACCACTCTGGAAATTTTTGTGAACCTGTCTCTTGTTCTTTTTTCTTCTATTTATAGTACTATGACAAGCATGAGCTGGTTTGGTTAACATGAGCTGGAGACTTTGTGTCTTGCAAGAACCCATGTGATGCTGCCACATTTTCAACTTCGTCTTCCTGGTTGACCTTTGCATTTACTTGTTTATAAGGCACTATTTTTGTCGTCCATATCAACATTTGCTCGACTGATTGCCCTGTTCGCCCCTTTGACCATATCAATATTATACCGGAACACTGTCCTCATCGAGCATATCTGAGCCTTCAGGTTATCTGAGCTTTCAGGTAATCTGAGCCTTCAGGTTATCTGAGCCTTCAGGTTATCTAAGCCTTCAGGTTATATGAGCGTTCAGGTTATCTGAGCCTTCAGGTTACTCAGGCTTACTGAGTTCAGCTCTTCTGAATTCAGACATCCTGACCCTCAGGTCACTTGACTCAGGCTATCTGATTTTTTCTTGCCTGATCTGATCAGCTCGACTGATCAGATCAATCATATCTTCAGGATCATCTCAGGATAGCATCAGGTCATCATGCCAGATTTGGCGAGCTGCGAGCATACTTGCTTAGTCGGCAAGTGGCGAGCATACTCGCTTGGTCAGCAAGTTGGCGAGCAAACCAGTTTGGTTGGCAAGCTGGCGAGTACACTTGTCCATCGAGCATGGTTATTTTAATAGTTGATTAATACACATGTCCCTCTGACGTGTATAAATTAATCGATTAATTGTATCGAACACAACAATACCCTCATCTGCTTTGGCATCAAAAGTTTTCAACTGACTCTTCCCATTGTTGTGTATGAAACACTTACACCCAAAAACATGGAAGTAAGAAACACGAGGTTTTCTGCCCTTCCACAGTTCATAGGGTGTTTTGAAGTGAATCTTAGTTAGAGAACATTTGTTCTGCGTGTGGCATGCAGTGTTGATTGCTTCTGCCCATAAGCGGCTTTGAGTAACATGTTCGGCTAACATAGTGCGTGCAACTTCTTTAAGTGTTTTGTTCCTTCTTTGTGCTACGCCATTTTGTTGTGGTATTCTTGCAGCTGATGTCTCATGCTGTATACCAATCTCATAGCAAAAATCAGATATAAACTGGTTAAGGAATTAAGTACCTTTGTCTGATCTGATTTTCACTATGCTGAGACCCTTCTCATTCTGAATTTTATTGAGCAGCTCTGGTAGTTTGGTTGTAGCTTCACTTTTCTTGTACAAGAATATAACCCATGTGAACTTGGAATAATCATCCACGACCACCAGAGTGTATTTGCGTCCACTGAAACTTAAAGGTGTAACTGGTCCAAACAAATCCATATGGAGCAGTTGCAGTACTCTGCTGGATGGAGGAGAAGGTATCCCTTTGAATGAAACCTTGACTTGCTTTCCCTTCTGACATGCTGAACATGTCTGATCCTTAAAGAAAACTTCATTCGGGAGCCCTTCTACCAAAGACATCCTTGCTATCTTGTTAAGAGTCTTAAAGTTCAGATGGCTCATCCTCTTGTGCCAGAGCCAGCTGGAGCTCTTCGAACTCTTAACAATCAGGCATGCATTTCTTGGACAACTGTTCTAATCTACTGTGTATATCGTTCCTTTTCTTGAATCAATCAACAAGATCTGTTGAGTAGCTCGATTTCTGACTGTGCATTTTTCTGTCGAGAACTCAACACTTAAACCATTGTCGCAGAATTGTGAAACAGATAACAGGTTGTGCTTTAATCCATCAACATATGAAACTCCTGTGATCTGTACGTCATCGTTCACTAAGGTTCCGACTCCTCTGGTATGACCAAACTTATCGTCACCAAAGAGAACTCTTGGGCCTGGTCTTTCAACATAGTTGCTAAGGAGAAACTGGCTTCCTGTAATGTGTCTTGAGCATCCACTATCTATGTACCAGATAGTTGCCTGTTCTCCACCCTTATTTACCAGTCCCAAGCGATTCTGCAAACAATTCAGACTTTAGGCACCCCAGTAGAATCGGGTCCTGGGGGGTTAGAGGTACCTTTCGGGATCCAAACATATCTAGCACCTCTGTTAAAAACAGAAGGCTTGATCTGTCTCCCATAAACATCTACATATTCATACGTCTCTTCATATGCAATCTGGTTCGTATGATTATGAGTGTGAGCATTGGATAAATCAGAAGACTTGGGATTTTTCATTGAGACTTGTCTTCTTTTAATCTAGTGAGGCTCAGGTGCAACAACCCTAGGTTTCTGATTGTAAGGGTAGGTTCGACTGCTACCATTAAAAGATTCATATCTTTCTGGCATAATTGGTCTTAGCAGTTTACTCTTAGCTTGCTTGTTAGGCAGCTTGGGCTGAGTCTGCATCAGCTGGGATTGTCCCTTACGAGATGGTCCAGCCTGATGCCTACCCTGCTGATTTGGTTGTGGTCTCCTCAGAAGAACTGGGTTCATCTGATGATACCTAGGCTGATGTCTGATTAGTTGGGGTTCATTTATGTTCCCTTTCTGATCTGACACTTGACTTGCCTGATCAGCTGGTCATTTTCCCTTACCAGATACATATTTGGCATTTCGTGTATCTTGGTCAGAAACTCGTTTGGTTACACTTTTCTGATGTGAACCAGACGGGGGTTTTGAGGATCCAGAGGGGATTTCATACCCAATTCCCTCCTTGTCAGTCGACATACGAAAATAGTTGTTCAAGTCTTGAACAATTTTAGAAGATTTCTTGAAAACCTCTATTTTCTTACGTAGACCGTCCTCAAGAACTTTCAGATTCTCATGCATCCGGAAGAGTTCATCAAACTTAGCCTGAAGAGATTTGAGTTCACTGGCTTGTTGTAGGTTGAGAGCCAACTGTTTCTTAACCAGCTTTCCCTGATCAGAAGAACTGACCTTCAGAAACTCCAGTTCTGTAGTCATCTTCTGAACAGTTTCAGCTGATTTTAGTTCAGCTGCTCTACTTGCCTCAATTTCTTTAACAAGCCTGATGTTCTCAGCTCTCAGGTTATCGTTCTCAACTTCAACTCGTGTATAAGTATCTATTGCATTGGAAAGATCATCAAACAATTGGTCATTGTAGACCTGCAAGTTGACCTCTCCTGTAGATGTGCTCGGCACATGTGGTGTGGAAGAAAGAGGTACAGAAGAGTTAGAAAGTACCTCTGTTTGATCTGATTCTCTGGCCATGAGACTGATGTCGTCATCAGATAAGAAGCTCAGATCATCGACATCATCAGTTGTCGTTATCAAACAGAAGTCTTCGACAGATGAGTAACCAGAATCATCTGAGGGCATGTAGGAATCATCAATGCCAGACGTATCTGCAACCATAGCTTTCCTGTCCCTGTATCTCTGTTCTCTTCTGTTTCTTTTCTCCTCTCTTTCTTTGGGGGTCAGATTAGGACAGTCAGCACTGTAATGGCCTGGTTTCTGACAGTTATAGCACACTCTTGAATCCCATGAGCTTCCTCTGCCTGGAGAATCGTGTCTTCTGTAATGCCTGTCAGGAGACTTCCCATTCTGTCGATAGTCAGAACCTTTCCTAACTGATCGATCATCACGTCTGCTTTCTTTCCGGTCATCTCTTCGATCATCATTCCTTTCGTCAGAATGATCGTCCTGTCTTTCTTCTCTTCTGTTATCTCGATTGTCAGATGAACGATACCTCTCTTGCGATCTGTCAGATGAACAACTATCTCTTCCACTATTCCTTCGATAGTCATCATAAAACTTCCTGTATTTGCCCATTTGAACATTTGTTCTTTCCAGCTTTCTTGTCAGTAGGGCAATTTGTTCAGCTTGACTGATGATGTTTCCATCTGGTTCCACAATTCGTGAACTACTACTTGCTGCCTGAAATGCAACAGATTTAGGATTGGGAGTAGTTTCAGCTGGGACATCATCAGATCCTTGTCCTCTCTCGATCAGGTCGAACTCATGAGCTTTCAAACTGAAGATTAGATCATTTGGTTTCATTGTAGCAATATCTTGACAGTCCTTAATCACAGTCACCTTCGTATCTCATTTCTTAGTCAGCGATCTGAGAATCTTGTAGTTGATATCCTTGTTTGACATTACTCGTCCGAGATCATGAAGTCGGTTGACTCCTCGTGTGATCCTTCCATCAAATTGATCAACTGTTTCATTTGGCAACATCTTGAGTTTCTCAAATACAACCAGCTCAGCTTGCAGTATGCTGTCCTTGATCTGTTCATTTCCTCTGCAGATTTCAGCAAGCGTATCCCAGACTTCCTTAGCTGTCTTCAGGTACTTCACTTTCTCTCTTGTAGTAGCATCCATGGTTTTCATGATGAGATGTCTGGCAACAGTATCTAGGTTAGACAGTTTCCTCTCATCCGCATCCATCAGAGAGGGACTCTTTCTGATTCTTGCTCCAACTGGTTGAGTAGGATCTTGTTCTCCTGCTTCAGCTGGGTTGTAGTGATAGATGATAATTGGCCCTATCTCCAGAATCTCATCCATTCTATTGCTAATCACTCCCAAATGGTCTCTCGTGTCTATGGACCAATCTGCATACTCATCAACAAAAAACATAGGTATATTATGATGCATACCTGAAGTGTTATCCATGCTTGGTGATTTTGTTTTTTTTTTAAGAAAATGAGTTTTAAAAAAAAGGTTTTCAAAGATCAATTCAAGTGACCACAAAGGTTCTTCCTCAAGAACCAATGATATTCAAAGCCAGTGGTCGGTAGAACCACTGCTCTGATACCACTTGTAGGTCCCGAACGGTTTCAGTGGGGGTTGAAGTCTATAGGGGAGGGGTGAATAGACTTCAACAACTTTTTTGTGGATCAGATGTATTTGCATGTATGTCTGATCAGAGTGCGATGTGAATCATTTTGGACTGATATCCGACTTACAGATCTGGTAGACAGATCAGTTCGGCGTCTATCAACTTAACTGTTGGTGCGGAAGATAAGTTAACCCGTGTAGAAAACCAGTTTTACTCAAATGAGATTCTGACCAACAATTCGGATCAGGTGACTAAAATGTCAAACTGATCAGACCAGCAGCTTGATGCTAATCTGATCTAGGTACAGAATATGCATGCAAATAACAAGTTGTGTGCATATGTGTAAAGCAAGATTAAAGACACACATATTTATAGTGGTTCGGACAACTTGTCCTACGTCCACTCTTCCCTATCAGCAGGGGCACCAACTTAACCAACTTGGACTTAGTTTATTGTGTTAGTCCAACATAGTATAACCAACATATATTTAACGAGTTCACACTCAACCAACCCCAGAAATCTAATCTAGAAACCCTAGATAGAAATCTTGCTATAACAAACTTAACCTAACAGTGTTTTGGTATAAGATTTATTTTGTTCCAACTGGAATACTATCCTATCTTCTAAGTAGCCAAGAGCTAGAGGATAAGTATTCTGCTAAGAACTAAGGGATGAACACTTAAGAATAACTCTTGTAATTGTGTTCTTCGTGCGGAAATCTTGAGAGCTTTTGCTTGTGAATAATTTTCGTAACCTTTCTCTGAAGGTTTGATCCCTTATTTATAGGCACGAAATCAAACTATCCATTGGAGAGCAATTCGAATTTCGGTCTATTTTAGGTAGGCTTGCAGACTTGATTTGATGTGCTCAGAAAGACCATGTTGTCTTCGTGCAATATTGTCCTTTCTAGCCGTTTGGCTTGATACGCCATATCCTGCAATCTTCAGAACCGTACATACGTGTCTCTTTCTAAGTGGCTGAACAAGTACACTTATTCGGCGTCTTAGAAAATCTTTGACTTAAGTATGCTTCGAATCTGAGAAACATCGTATGCTTTAAGGATAAGAAGAAATACTTATCGTGGTTCTTTCTTGGCCTCTACTGATCTGTTATCCATCAGATCAGTAGTCTTGAGTCATCTGATAAGGTTGTCTTAGCTGCAACTTATCGACTATGCTGATGTCTTCATAGAGTAGGTCTTCTGATGTGATTCAGGTCTTCATCTGATCTTCTCTTCTGATCTTGATCCTGAACTTCACTTCTGATCTTCATATATTGAGTTCCCCCTCAATATGTGACCTAATCTAAATCATCAGTTGTCTAACATGTTCAGCTGGTTTCCTATCTATTCATCAGTCGACTAACAGGTTCGACTGGTCTTATTACAACTGTTTTGGAACTTCCATCAAAACTCCAAATTTCCCAACACGTTTCTTGTTGAGAACAACCATTATGGCCTTTGCGTCTTCTGGTGTTCATACTAGGTTCCACCAGTCAGGAGTGATCACCGGGGCCGCGGGGCGGGTGTGTTGTGAGCTCAGGGAGGCTTTGACACCATCGCGGGCGTCCATTTCGTGTCCGGTAGCGTTACCTTGGTTAATCGCCATTGCCAAATGAGTGAGATTGAGTGGGTCTTCTTAAGAATTTAGGAACAATTCAACAGAAAAGTTTCCCACAGACGGCTCCAATTGTTGTAATTGGTTTATCTCTAATTCAATATAACAATAATTCTCAATGAAAACAGTGAAAAATAGACGATCAACACATGAAACAGACACCATAATTGGTTACCCAGTTCGTCTTGTAAATAAGACTACCTTTGGGGGCATCCAAGCCAGGAGTGTTTATATTATATCTGCTTAAGATTCTAAAAGTTATATTTTTTCCAACCCTTTACAAGTGTGGCCCTAAAGGCCTATTTATATTGTGATTCCCGCCTCTTGGGAGGGAACTTACATAAGGAAAGGTGCCCTAATAGACACTTCAATTCCGGAGCTCGTTGATTCTGTCTCGCCCAGTCAGAGGTCGACGTCTTTAGTGTGCGCCAATCGTGGAGAGGACTTCGTGGCTTGCCGGGCGCTTCCTTTGACTATCGGGATATGCGACTTATATGGATGCAAGTCGCTTCCGGCCTAAGGATCTAGAATGTACATCGCCCTGCGACCTATGCAAATCTTGTAAGTCGTCTCGCGACCTGCTGCCTATGTGGTCTGGGTAAGGTGCACTTAGTCTTGATGGACATATCGACCATGTGGCCAGTTATCCCCAGGTCGCTTTAAGTGGCATTGGGAAGGTTAATCGCCGTTCATGTGACTAAACCAGGGGTCGAGTTTATCCATGCTACAACACTCAACACTAGAGGTGCTCAAGGTTCTGGAACTGGCGGTTCCAAAATTTTGGAAGGTGGAACCGGAACCGAATCGCGGTCAAGGCAGTTCAGTTCCGGTTCAGAACCGCCGGTTCTGGTTCCGAACCGCCGGTTCCGGCGGATCCTCCTTTTTTTTTAGTTTTTTAATTTTTAGATCTAAAATTTGAAGAAATTTACATGAAGATGACAAATTATTATTTTGGGAACTTAAATGAAAGATTACAATAGTTAAAACATATATAATTTTATAATTAGACAATTATAAATACATGATAATTGTCTAATTTATACATCATCAAACATTATTACATTAAAATAGTATTAAAATGCAACAATAGTAAATTAGTAACTAGTAGAAGGCTAGTAGTACACTACAAATGATTATAGCTATTAGATTGAGTTGAAGGAGACCTAAATCATCGAAATTTAATATATTTTTTTTTAAAACCATAAAATCGTCGGTTCGAACCGGAACCGCCGGTTCCCGGTTCTAGGAATGATGGAACCGGAACCGAACCATGTATTTTACGGTTTCGGTTCGGTTCCGAAACCGAAACCGTGGAACTGCGGAACCGGCGGTTCCAATTCGAACCGCCGATTCCGGTCTTTTTTGAGCATGTCTACTCCACTCTTTAAAATTTTTCGGTGTGCCCGACCATGAACTTAATCTCAAAGTTGGAACCCCTGTTATGTTGTTGAGAAATATAGATCATTCATGGGGATTATGTAACAGAACCAGGTAAACTTTTTATTTTTTAATTAAATTTATTTTTTACAAATATTTACCATTTCTTTTAAGATTAATTTTATGATTTATATTTTTATTGTAGGTTGGTGGTCACTAGATTGAGTGATAGATTGAGCGAAGGTAAAGTTCTTATTGGCAGCAGCGCTGGTGAACAAGCATTGATTCCAAGATTATCACTTACTCCTTCCGATACTAGGTTATCGTTCAAGTTTACATGCTGACAATTCCCGTTGATTGTTTCGTATACTAGTAAAATGGTAGAAGTATGTAATAATCACTCCACTGCGTAAGCCGCGACGGTCCACGCACGGCCCAACAGATTGCGACGGCATATCTTACATTTCAAATCTCAAATCAATTAAAACCCCCAAATTGATCCGCGACTGAATTTCATAGTCCTTCCGCCATGGAAAGAACCACCCAGGAATTGGAGCTCTACACCATTCCCAGCTACTCCAGTAAGCTCCCCCTCCCTAATGCAGATCTCTACATATATTCTCCGAGTTAATTTTACCGAATCTTGATGTCTATCTGTTTTTTTCCTTCTTGTGTGTAATTTCTTGAAATAAAGGTTGGTTTTCCTGGAACAACATTCATGAAGTGGAGAGGTTTTCTCTGCGCGGGTTTTTCGACGGCACCTCAGTCACCAGAACGCCAAGAATCTACAAAGATTACAGGGATTTCATCATTACCAAATACAGAGAAGACCCTTCGAGAAAATTGACATTCACCGACGTTCGTAAGTCATTAGTGGGTGACATTAGCGTTCTTCTTAAGGTTTTCAGCTTTTTAGAGAAATGGGGTTTAATTAATTTCAACGTTTCTGATACGAACAATGAGAAAAATAGTTACGACGGAGGTGTTAAGATTGCGAGTGTGGATGAAGAAGGGGATTGGAAGGGTAGGGTTAAGGTGGAAGAAGGTGCTCCACATGGTGTGAGAGTGGTGGCTGCGCCTAATTCCATGAAACCAATTGTGCCACCGCCGCCACCGCCGTTTGTGGCGGTGGACGGTGGCGGGTTTGGTGGGGATTTGGGGGAAAGTGGGTTCAAATGGCCGCCGTTGGCTTCTTATTCCGATGTTTATGGGGAGTTGATGCTGCAGGAGAGAAAGGACGAGGTGGTGTGTGGAAGTTGTAAAGAGGTTTGTGATTCGGTGCAATATGAATACAACAAGGTAAAGGAGATTGACCCTTTAAAATATGGTTTTGTTATTGCGTTTTATTGTTGAATTATTGCGTTTTGGTGGATGTTTTTTATTGTTTATTTGATAATATGAGTTTGTACAAGCTGGAGTACTTTTTAACCCCTTGTTAATGGGGAGGGGAATAAGGAGGCAAACTGGATAAAGCTCACTCCTGATTTATTTGGTATTAATTGTGAATAAGTCCCACTTAGAATAGATTATTGACGGGCAGACTAATTGTTTGTGCCATTCTGGTTTCATCTTCTTATCCGACATCAGATTCTGTCTCTGTATTTGTGTGTGCTTTTGCCAATCTTAATTGTATCTGACTTCTAATGGAGAGGGCGAAATGGATTTTCTGTTGCTTTCTTTGGAGATTTTTAGTTCATATTTTTAATTCTGGAGATAGACATATAGGAATTGTGCCCATTTACAATGAGTCGATACAAAAATATAGTAATAATCTTTTAGGGGGCGCTTAGTTTCATATTATTCAATGGATATGGTAATGAAAATCTCATTTCCCTCTACGCCCTTAATGAGAGAGATATTCTGGAGAAAGAGTTGTCTCAACTGTGGTACATTGTTAGTATTGTGCTCTAATTTTGGAATAAATGGGACAAAAAATATTATTGAGTATTGGAATGGTTGAGGAGAAATGATGAGGGGAGAAAGTTATTTAAAATGAGGTAATGATTAATTTATTATTCTCATTAACCACTAAAATGGCCCATGTTTATTCTCATTACTATTCCCTTTGAAGAATTTTGAGCCAATCGCCCCTTAATGTTAATGGATAGTTTCTGTATAAGATATGTCATATGTGCATTGTTGTTAGCACTAAGGATTGACATATAAAAATAATACCCATTTACCCCTTGTGCCTCTTGTCGCTAACAACTATGGATATGTGGTAATATTAGTTTACGTCGTCTTTGATGTTGAAAAAAAAAAGTGTAATAATTTTTTTTTTAGTAATGTGAGGCTTCACACCTTTTCATTTCATATTCAGTTATTACCACAAAATTACTGTTTTTTAATCAGCCTTCAATATATCAGGATGGAAACTACATTTTGTGTGAAAAGTGCTTCAAAAGTGGTAAATACGAGAAGGACAAATCAGCAGATGATTTCAACTTCAAGTTGAAAGATATCGTGGCAGCTGTTTGGACAGAAGCTGAAACTCTACTTCTTTTGGAATCTGCTTTAAAACACGGAGATGACTGGGATCTCGTTGCTAAGAATGTTCAGACAAAAAGCAGACAGGAATGCATATCGAAGCTTATAGAGCTGCCATTTGGTGATCTTATGTTGGGGGCTGGTAATAGAAAGAGTGAATTTTTGGAAGCGTCTAATGAATTACAAGAAATCATGAAGGCTGAGGGCCCTACTCCGGAGCTTCAGAGTAAGGATCGGCAGATTGGAGATGATAAGAGTGAGGGTCCACCACTGAAAAGAGTGTGCATTGAAAGATCTTCAGATGTTGGAAGTTCTTTAATGAAACAGGTGCTTCTTTTTTAGTTTACTGAATTTTTTATTATTCCTTTACTAGAAATCGTCAGTTATTATTTATATTGCTTTTGACTTGTGGAACTTGTCAAATTAACAGCACTGAAAACTTAAGTTTGAACTTTACAGTATGTCCACAAAGCATTTCATCTTTTACAGAATCTTGATTATAACATTCTTGATCTGTTATAATTTCACTAAGATGATAAGGGGAGATAAATGTCTAAGGGTATGTTTGATTTTGGATTTAAAGATTTCAAAATCTAGTGGAATTTTAAAATCTTGATAAACATTAGTAGTGTTTGTTTGTTTTGAGATTTAAATAGAGTAGGATTTATTATGTCTAACCAATGTGTTGTGTGATGTTGTACTATTATATTATTGTTGATTGTAATTGTAATAACTAGTGTGTGTTAATGGAAGTTGCAAAAGTGAGAATACAAGCTGTGAAAAGTGATAAATAAAACAAGAGTGGGAATAAAAAATCACATGGGTCATTGGAGAGAGTGTGGTGTAGAAATTTATAAGTTTTATATGTATTTGTAGGGTGAATTAGGTTTTAAAAAGCCCGGATTCTAAAATCCAAAGTAGAACCAAATTTAGATTTCAATATCCCAAGTCCAGTTTTCAAATCCCAAATCATACCGTAAGTCTTTCTGTGTTGATGTTTGTATCATTGGTTTTTGGCTTTCTGTTCTAATGAATATATGACATTTGCCTTGATATTTGGTTTAAGGGTTGCAAAAGACAATATTGAACTGACTGAGGAGATTACTTCAATAATTTTTTTAATTATATATATGTAATTGTATATATATGTGTATCTTCTTCTTCTTGATATATTATTGAGAATTATGTGAATCATATTGCGGAATCCACAGGACTCTTGTGATTGATACGCCTCTTTAAGTATTATTTATTAGTATCAGTTGGGCTTTTTATTTTATGTTAAGTCTTTTAATTAAGTCTAGAATAAATAAATGGGCCGTGGGCCTTATTTCTTAGGGCATAAGTTAGGTTTAGGGTTTCAGTCTATTTAAGTGAGATCTCTCTAGAATTATTATTATCTTTGGATCATATTATTGAGCAGCCGTTTGGCTTGTGGCAGAGATTTCTCTGTGGCAAGGATTTATTTCCTTGTGGCCTCTTTTGAGGATTCCGTTCTTTTCTTTTATCAGTAAATTCCAGTTTTTATTCCCATTTAATTTCTGTCTTTTATATACCAATTTCCTCTGTTCTATCAATTGGTCCGACCTCCGGCCTCCTTCTCCATGACGAACACTAGATCTTCGACCGAGAAGGAGCAACTTGAGACGATAGAGAAAACGTTGGGCGAATTTCAGCAGGCTTTGGAAGATAGCAACAAGAATTTTGAGAAGTTCGCATCTGCTGTGATGGCGCGCTTCGACAGTTTGGCTATGTCGGGTGCGTCCCCTACGGGCCCTGGCCTGGGTGTCGATTCTGGTTTCGGCGAGTCCAGCGGCTCTAGGCCCTCCTTTCAAACCTTCGGGGAGGGCTCTTCCCTGCCGCACGGGTTCATTGCCGTCAAGAGCCGTGAACTCCCTCTATTTGACGGTTTAGACCCCCTTGCTTGGCTTGCACAGGCGGGTCAGTATTTTCTGGTGCACAAAACGGCGGACGACGATAGGGTACAATTGGCCCTAATTGCCATGTCTGGGCGGGCTATGTTTTGGGCGCAATGGGCCTTACGTCGCGCTCCGGATATGGGATGGGAGCAATTTTCAAGGGAGTTGGTAGAGCGATTCGGCGATAGTTCCGCCAAGAATGCTTACGAAGCTATGCACGCGACGAGTCAAACGGGATCACTGGAGGATTATTTGGCTCTTTTCGAGGAACGAGTGGCTCAGCTTCCTAATCTACCGGCTGATCAGTATTTGGGCATGTTTCTGGGGGGGCTTAAACCATCCATTAGGGACCAGATTTCAGACGCGGAGACAGGCGACGTGCACTCCGCCATCCGGGCGGCGAGGCGAGTAACCCGCTCGTCCGACTACCCGAGTCAGCTCTCTAAGCCAGCTTTCCAACAGGGCACCTTCGGGTGTTCCCCTTCAGCAGCCCGAAGAGGAGTACAGGGGGGTTCAACACCTTCACTGGGCTCGCAAGGTTCCACACTGCAATCGTCGTCCACGGACTCTTCCGGTCCTCGCCAAAACCGGAACATTCGCCACCTTTCGGCCGAGGAGGCTCGTGAGTACCGTGCCAAGGGCAAGTGTTATCGTTGTAGCCAACCTTTTGGTCCCTTGCACAAGTGCGACGCCAAATTTTTGGGTGTCCTAATCGGGGCAGTGGAGGATGAACTAGAGACGCAAGTCTTGGATACCAGGTTACGCAGATACCCCATACGGGCCGAACAATTCAGAGTTTCCTACGGTGGAGCAGTACGTGGGCGGTTGAAGCTGTTTCAGCCATAGTTCCTTGTCCCAGCCTTGAGGACAAGGCTGTTCGGAGGGGGGGAGTATTGATACGCCTCTTTAAGTATTATTTATTAGTATCAGTTGGGCTTTTTATTTTATGTTAAGTCTTTTAATTAAGTCTAGAATAAATAAATGGGCCGTAGGCCTTATTTCTTAGGGCATAAGTTAGGTTTAGGGTTTCAGTCTATTTAAGTGAGATCTCTCTAGAATTATTATTATCTTTGGATCATATTATTGAGCAGCCGTTTGGCTTGTGGCTGAGATTTCTCTGTGGCAAGGATTTATTTCCTTGTGGCCTCTTTTGAGGATTCCGTTCTTTTCTTTTATCAGTAAATTCCAGTTTTTATTCCCATTTAATTTCTATCTTTTATATACCAATTTCCTCTGTTCTATCACTTGTGGCATCATAAAACTGCCAATTGCATATTTTTTCCCCATCAATGGGGATTTGGGAACCTTAAATTGGTTTTGACATCTAGTCTTACTAGGTAACTCGCATCTCCACTATGTTGGGCCCACATGTCACAGCATCTGCAGCTGATGCTGCCGTGGCTTCTCTTTGCTATGAGAACCAGTGTTCCAAAGAACTCTTTGATGATGATGATAATTATGTTGACTCAAAAGCTTCCCCTGAAGCCAGTAATGAGGACAGGTATTCTTTTAATCGCATGTTTCACTTTACATCTTTAGTTAAGATATTCAGTTGCTAAAGCTGGATTTCCCTTCATTCATCAGAGATGCTGATGTTAATGATACATTGGAAGATAAAAGGCACAATCAATCAGGTATGTATATAACGTTAATTTCATTTCATTAATGACCCTAATTGCACTCTATCTTTGTAGTTCTTTGGTCTTGTTGTGTTTTATATTGGCAAAGTCTTACGTAAATCAGTTTCACCGTACAACTGGTTTGCATTTTGTGTGCATTTTAAACAGTATTAGTTGTTTAATTACAACATATTAGTTTGTCAATGTTAGTTGTTTCATTCAAGAGTACTAGTTGTTATACTAAAAAATGATGGTTGTGAATCAATTTTACTGTAAAACTGTGCTACGTAAGAGTTGCTCTTTGTATTGTTGCTGATTGGCTGAAGATATTATTACAATTTGTTCACAGAAGAGTCAGGGAAGAGTATAATACCGTTGAATTTGAGAACACGAGCTGCAACTGCAACAACAGTTGGTGTAGCTGCTGCAAATGCTAAATTGTTGGCTGATCAAGAGGAGAGACAAATCGGAGAGTTGGTGGCTACTATGATTGAGACCCAGGTTCGTTTCCCTAGTTCCTCAGATTATTCAGATGGTACTCTCTGTTCCAATTTAACAGCCGTTTTCAAGAAAAAAAATATATTAAAAAATATTTGTCTTTTTTGGCTTTCCAAGAGAACAAAATTTTTTTTTTCCTACTTTGCCCTTTCCTGAATTTCTCATTTATTGAGACACAAGAATCTACGCAACACACTCACAAGGGTATATTAGTCATTTTATACAAATAATTCTGGGTATTAAATGACTTTTTTAATATATGTGAAACACCCAAAGCGACAATTAAATTGGAACGGAGTGACTAAAGTTTTAAAAATCTACCAGTTTTGTGCAAGTTGCAAAGTACAGTAGAACACATGTTTGCTGGTATCATGGAATATGTGCATAGATATGAATGCATTTCTACATTGTAAGAATCCATCAAAAGGTCCTTAAACCAGCAGCTTATCTTACAATAGGTCCCTAAACTATCTTTTTTTTTTGAAAAGTATAAGTGTCGAAATTTTTATTTCACGAGCTCCCTAAGACGAAAATTGAAAGAATATTTTTCGATAAAATGCACCTCCACATTTCACTTCCATACTACCAAAAAATTACTATAACAAATAAATTAACTTTCTGTTTGAATGCAGGTGAAGAAATTGCATCGTAAACTGAAGTATTTTGAAGATTTGGAGCTAATCATGAAAAAGGAAGAAGCCCTACTTGAGGGACTCGAAGAATCTGTGGTGACAAAGAGACTGAACTTGTTTCAAAGAATGTTTATGGCTGGTATATCCAAACCCAAGGACCATGCCTCACTAAGGTATCAAACTGATTCTGTTCAGTGATGTTTTTTTTAGAGACATTTGTATCATTTGTTTTAGAAAAAACTGAAATTAAAAAAAGGAATTAGAATAACGTATCAGGTATCCGGAGTGTCACAATTTGTCGAGCTATGAAAGCAGCAGTGATGTTCATCATGTGTTGTTCGATATTGTCAAATGTGTTGTAGTTGATAGTTATATCTTGTGTGGTTCGAACCCTATATGTATTAGCAACGAGTCGATATCAATTCATACTCGAATTCTTCTTCGAACTTGAGATCTTTCGTGTTTTCACATGTTGTAAGTTGTAACTTGTAAGCTCAGAAAGATGAGAAAATGGAATTTTATATATCAGGTCCTTATAACACAATCGGGGTGGGAGTGGCACTGTATTATTACATGAGTCTTTGTTGTTTCGAAATTATACCAAAAAAGAAAAGAAAAAGAAAAGAAAGATGAAAACTATAACTTTTGCAATATCTTTGCCAAAACAAAAAAAATTAAAATCTTTCCATGAATGTATAGTAAATGCAAATAAATGATTTCAAAGTAATCGTTTTTAAAAGGGAAAATTGTTCTAAGATACAATATAGATATAAATATTAGAGTCCCTTTAGTTAGTGATATGAGATTATAAGGGATATGGAATAATGTGATATGTTCTACGAGAATATATGATATATTTGGCTTTTTCACATGTTTGTTGGAGAAAATGCACTTTTTGTTATTACTCTTCACTACAATTTATATAAAAACTACCCTTAATTTTCTTTTTCATTTATTTTATTCATTATTATGTAGAAATTCCCTTCTCTTTCTCCAATCAACTCATCTTTCTTCTCCCAATTTGGTTTTCTCTCCTCTCAAATCATCACATCTTACAAAATTCAAAACATGCACATTTTAAACTTCAAATGTGCAAAATTACAACGTATATGCAATTTTACTTATGTATGTGCAGTTTATTATGAGGCGAGAAAAAAAAGTATATAGTGAATACAATTCAGACATTGTCATCTCCGATGTCAACGGAAGCCAAAAAGTGTCAAATTTTAAAACTGCACATATCCATCATTTCTCCACATTGTTGTTTTCACAAAAACAATTAAGACATTTTTGTCCAATTTTTGTACTTAAGAATAAGACTAAAAAGGTCTTATATCTTAAAACAAGAGTACTATATAGATTGTATCTCTGAGTAAGTTTCCGTTTTCGAATTAAAGAAATTCAAAATCTACTCATTATAAGTCCCAGAGTCCCTTTGAATTTCAAAATTTTCTATTCAAATACAACCCTATGTTAATACTTGAAATACAAGTGTTAACATTGTACGATTCTCATTTGGGAGAATATCATAAATCATATTTTACCATAAAAATCAGATCGTTGTACTACCCGGACGTTAGAAACTCTCATCATATCAATTTTTCGATGAAGCCATGAAAAATCTAATCTTAAGAATATCTAAAATGTAATAAGATTATTGTATTTTTTTTAAATTTATTAGCAATTAAATTGCAATTATAAAAAATGTAATACGAACGAAAATTAAATAACACGAATTTGTTGACTTAATTTTATCGAGAATGTCTACGTCTAGTGGTACTACAAAGTCAATAAATTTATTAATATTTTCGGTGACGATAAATACAATGAATTAGAGAGTTATTTATACTCGAAATTGGATCATAGTCCTAAATTTTCATTCAACTCGAATACTGTTTTAGTTGGATCGCCTTGATTGTGGGGCGTGAACCAATCGATCAGTTCTATAACCCAACATAATTAAGATCATTAAGTAACTGAAAATACGAAATTAGACAATTAGAATTAACTAGTCCTTAGTCCAGTGTATTACGCGGGGTTTAAAATAAAATATTAACTTTAGATTAGTTATTTTATATTTTATTAAATTAAAATATGCAGAATAATTTTCCAATTAAAATTTTGGGTATCTTCAAATAAGATTAAATTATTTTTTAAAATTTAAAATGCTAAAAAATAAAAGAACGACAAAGATAAGCAATGATGATTTTTTGAAGTGATTGAATAACATTAATTAGATCTAGAAAATGTAACTAAAACCTGAAAAATATCAAAATAATTAAAAAATTAGAAATTAAGGGTGGTTAAGGTGTTAAAAATAAAAAAATATAAAATAATGAGAAAATTAGAAATTTGAATTGTAGAAATTCAAATTAAGGGTGGTTAAGGAGTGTCATGTAGGAGATAGAAGATTCGGAAATAAATGTAAGGACCCTTAGACTCCATTTGGATGGATGAATTTGAAATACATGGATTTCACACACAAATCACCACTCTCCAATAAATTAATGAATACTTAGATTTGAAGTCTAGTTTAAAATAGAGAGATTTCAAATCTTCATCAAAATCTGGTCATTTGAAATTCTCTTCTCTCTACCCATTCCCTCTCTCTCCCCCCTTCACTCTCTTCCCTCCTCTCTCATCTCTTGACAATTCATGATTTGAAATATATGCATTCTTACCTTTATTATTTTTGAAATTCATTCATTTTAAATTTGGATAGGCCTTGAAACATTTCCAACGTTAGGTGCAAATCTGACATGGAACAAAATTACATCCAAACTTTTTTGGGTACACTATTGGGGAAGTAGGAGTAATTTAGGAGAGAGGAGGTTGAGTTCAAATAATTCACATCGGATACAAATTGAAAAGCAAATTGACTTGTGGGCCCAAATTCATTTATCTTGTCCTTTTTTCCCCTAAAAATTGGCCGTTAAACACACATATATGTATATCTACTTTTTTCCTTTTGATATGTATATCTATTTTACCGTTGTCAATTGAAACAAAGATATTATACATATAATTTTTTTATATCATCATTATTCTTTAAAAAATTTATTTTTAATAATTAATATAAAATAAGGTTATAAATAATGATTTAAGTTTTGATTGGTATAAATTTAGTTCAATAAAAAAAAATATATATGTTGAGCATAATATATTGCGAATTTTGTTGCAGAATGCAGAAGAATTTGAGTGTAATGCGGTCAGGATCTCCTGTTACACAATAATGTTACATCTCATGTTACATCATTTAGATTTACGCCAAATAAACAATCACAAAAAAATTGAAATATGAGAATAACACCCTAACATAACCACTTATTCTATTTAAAGAATGATATTAATTAAAAAAGGAAAAGTAAATTCTTTCCAAAATCTCATTCCAAAAATCTTATACAATCTATAATGAATTAATTGGAGCCGCATAAATAATTCTATAGCATCTAAAATCAATTACAGTATAATTGAATTCAACTGAGTCCATGACATTTTTTTTGACAGGGACTGAGTCCATGACTATACTTAATAAAAAATGACGACACATATGTATAATAATAATTATATAATTATTACTATAAATCAATAGATATTTATATGATTAATATAATATTATGACTATAGAGATCAGAAAGAAAATATAAAAACTATTTAAAAATAATACTAGTATAAACGTTTTAAAAAACCCTTACAATAATATTAAATTCGGTTCATAATAAATAATTGCAAAAAAAAAAAAATCATAATATTTTAAAAAATTCTTAAATGTCCAGATATGTATCTAATAATAAATTTTGTACAAAAATATAAAATTTCACAAGCAAACTCTTGCAAATACACATATATAAAACACAATAACAAGTTAAAATTACATAAAGAATTATAAGTGAAATGACACAGGTAAGAACTAAATATTAGGAGTATTATTTTGATATAAAAAAATATAGAATTAATATTATTTTTTACAAATTATATATATGATTACTATATATGGAGATCAAAAAGACATATATATTAGTATAAGAAATTGTACGTAATTAAGTACTAATGTTTATTTTAAGTATGGACTTTGTGATGTGATTTTGGATTAAATTTATGTTTCTTGAATTAATTAATATCATTCTTTAAATAGGTAAAATAAATATGTTAGGGTGTTATTCTCATATTTCTATTTTTTTTCATGTACACTTGACGTAAATCTAAATGATGTAACATGAGATGTAACACCATTGTGTAATAGGAGATCCTAACCGAATTTCTAGTACTTTAGTGCAATTTTTCTGCACTTTGTACCTGGTTGTAATGTTTTTGGTGATTTTGTAGTAGATTGTTTTTCTCCCTTATATTATTGGGTGTAATATAATTATTCTTCCCCATACCCGTTTAGATTTTACCTTTTCAAAAAATTCTTAAACTTAATTTAATTTTAAAATCTTAAAATTTATTCACATGTTATAGAAAAATATTAATTGGGTCCTCATTATTCAAACGTGTTCGCAAGCTATACATGAGTCTATTTACGAATTGTGAGCATATAATCGAATTTGTTCACGAACATTTTGTGAGCTTGTAAACGAGTCTCTAGGTTGTATGAATACGGGTATAATAATACGAATACAACATGACTTTTATTGGGTTACATGTTTTTACAAAAAAATTAAATAAGATACAATATGGGTAAGACTATAATTTTTTTAATTATTTTATATTATTCATATAGTTATAAGTATTTTCAGTCTTTCTCTAAAATACATGTATTTTCACAGTTTTAACACCTAAATAAACATAAAGTCAAAGCAAGAAGAACATGTCAATAAAATATGTGAAAGATACTTAATATTATTTTTATTGCTTGTGGCTTAAATTTAATTTGATTTAATTTAATATAAGAAGGCTAAGAAAAAATTATTTTACAAATTTGATTCTGCATATATCTTATTCATGTTCAAAAAAATTATTTTATAAATTTGACCATGCGTGTATCCTATCCTTGTTTAATACGTTGATCAGACGCGTTCGATAAAGTACCTACAATTATTAACGAATTCTAAATTATTTCGTGAATTTCAATATATGGTCCAACATAAAAAGGTCTCATCTCATGAGATGTCTCAATTGATGAATCAATACTTTTGATCAAATAATCATGTGGCTTAGTCCACCTGTCTACTGAGCTCCTCATTTGAGTGAGAGATCCAGGTTCGATTCCCTCTAAGAATGAATTGGAGTTATGAAAATTATAAAGTGGATTGACGATTTTGTGGAATATTTGATTGCTTGGTGTACTAACTACTAATTATTAACAATTGACTTTGCCCGATTGAAAAAAAAAAAAAACTTTTGATCAAATAAATTAAGATTAAAAAGAAGAAAAACAATATGAATTGCATGCATCTTGTGTTGTCACTCACCAAGACAAGAGGGGTCGAAATACGGAAATACGTGTCACCTTTCATCCATGCAAAATTCTTTCATTACATTCCAATTCCAATTCCAATTCCAATGATAGTGACATACTACTCATTTTTTGATGGATTTTGTGAACGGATTCCTCGATATTTTCGCACCCATTTTAACTATTACCACAATCTTCTTCTTTCTTCCGCCCTACCTCTGCTTCAAATCGGTCCGTTACATCTGGCGTTCACTTTTCCCGGAGAATTTAGCCGGAAAAGTCGTCATCATCGCCGGAGCTTCTTCCGGAATCGGAGAGGTGCGTAAATAAAGGAAATATATTGTTGTTTTAACCCATAACTAAAGGCAATGTCGCATTTTTTAAACGTGCAATTTATTTCTCTGAAACGTATTATTTGTTTTACAATGAAAAAGTTGCATGTTTCAGTGTAAATAAGTTGAACATTTTAGTAAAATAAGTTGAACATTTGAAAAATGAGTTGCGGTGCATAAGAAACCTAGTCATAACTTAAACATTATATTTTTCTCATTACGGCAGCGAAGCTGTTTTGTAACACATTACTTTTCAAATAAAAAATCAATTAAGTTTAAAAGTCTTGTGCAAGTTTACATTTTTGTTTTGTGAAGAGAAAATTTTGTTACTGACGTCTTAAATTGGGGGAATTGCAATTAAGTACATTTTGGTTGTACATGTGTGTACAATTACACTTTCAGTTGGTCAAATGTCAGGTTGGTATGGGCTAATGTGAAGCAATAATGCATCATGAGTGATACCATCAAGAAAATTAAGTAAACTTGCATCAGACTTTTTAAAATAAAACAAAACTTAAAAGTGAAAAGTCGACTTCATTTAAATTACGGTAAAATTGAAACCAAGTACATTTTTTTAAGTGTACTTGCAATCAGGTACATTTTGGTTGCATATATAAAGGTAAAAAAGTGCAATTGTACCCACATATATGCAACTAAAATGTACCTAATTGCAAGTACACTTCAAAAAAATGTATCTGGTTCTAATTTTACCAATTTTACCTTAATTTAAATGAAGCCGACTTTTCACTTTTAAGTTTTGTTCTGTTTTAAAAAGTATGATTCAAGTTTACTTAATTTTCTTGATGGTATCACTCATGATGCATTACATTAGCCCGTACCAATCTGATCATTTGACCGACAACTGAAACAAACATAATCGACAAAAAAATATTTGAAACAGCCCGGTGTGTCGAACATTAAAATGATTTTTTTATGCTACACTATTTTTCAGTGCCCAGTATGCTTTAGCAAGTTGTACCATTGTGTTAATTACATGCACAATGTGTTGTACATTACAACACAATAATAATTCGTAGAATAACCCCATTAAAGGTTTTAATTGGCAAAAATATTTTAGTAAGGGTGGGGATAAAATATGTCAAATCGAGGTTGTGGAGTTGGTTTGTATATAAAGAAACGAGGTTTTCTAAGTTTGCTTTTGGTGATTGGCTTTGTAATCCTAGATTAGTGCTAGGGGTGGGTGTAGCATAGAGATTCTTGGCGAACTTTGGCTTAAGGTCTGTACGGTTTACTTCATTTTTCTCTGTATTGGGGTACTTCTCATGCCCATTTTTTATGCTATGTTCGATATATTCTTTTTCCTATAAAAAAAAAAAAGTGGCAAAACTTGGGGTATCACTTTCTTCTATTTTACTTGAATTTCGAGCATGCATGCAATTTATATATTCAAATTCACATTTCAACGCACTTAACTTAATCATACATAATGTTTTTTAGAACCAAAAATCATGCATACTTTTTTTTTTTAATAATTAAAATGGTGAGTTTTGGTTATATGCGACATGTTTAAAGCACGTAGCTTATGAGTATGCAAAGAGGGGCGCTTTCTTGGTCATTGGGGCAAGAAGAGAGAAGGCTCTGAGAGATGTGGCTGACACGGCTTTTAAGCTCGGCTCTCCCGAGGTTATACATATTCCAACTGATGTCTCCCACATTGAAGATTGCAGGAGATTGATTGAAGAAGCCATAAATAAATTTGGGAGATGTAAGTGTGTGTGTGTGTGGAAATAGAGTACGTCTCTTGTACACTAGGTGCACCGTTTCAACTTGTTTTAAATTGAACAAGTTCAAAGTTTCAAGTTGAATGTTCCAGTGAAACAGCTGCACGCTTAAAAAATGCATTTGAGTTGCACAGTGCACCTAGTGCACACATGATTTTACACAAGATAGCAGATAATATATTTTTTGTTTGGCAAATGTAGGTCATTAAATTATTTTTCATGCCTTTGAATTTCATTTTTCGCACATTTAGGCCAATTTGGCCCGACGCACCTACACATACAGATCTAAACGTGCGAAAATACAAATTTTATAGGCCTAAATGTGTGGAAGAAAAAAAATTAATGATCTACAATTTTCAAATTGAATATATACTATCCTTCCATTTCTACTCTCAATAGTTACAGTCTTAAAAGAAATTATTCATGTGTATATGCATATACGAATACTTGAATGAATAATTAGATGTTGGAGAACTACTAAATATCTTATAAACATTTTGTGCCTTTTTTTTTTGGATTCAGTGGACCATCTGGTGATCAGTGCTGGTATTACTGCAGTTGGTATGTTTGAAGACACATTTGACGTCACCAACTTCTCGCCTGTAATGGTAACAACTCTAAACTAAGATTCGATATATATTACTTGTAATTAATCAAGTTAAAATTAAACGAATTACAAAGAGTTCGTTATAGTGTAACCTCGATAACCTGTTTCTATGAATCAATATTACAGTAATTGTGCATAGATATCCCATTACACATACAACTAACTACTCCCTTTGTCTTGTTTTTTATTGTTCAAGCCAAAATGACACGGGTTTTAAAGTATTAAGAGGGGTAAAACTGTTTTTTGTTGAGGGTGAATTGGTCATTTCTAGAGAATGAGACATATAGTAGATATTTTTGTGTGTAATTATTAGTGGCATGAGATGTAATTTAAAGATGTTTGTAAGAAGTAATTAGTTTGAGAGTGTTACATTATTTTTTGTCATTTATGGAGGAAAACTAAAATAGGACATCCAATTATGGATTTTGAGCAATAAAAAATAAGACGGGGGGAGTAATTAAATACATTTAGTTAAATGTTGTTCATATGTTACTATTGTTACACCATTGTGTAACAAAAAATCGATCAACACAATTAAGCTTGGGAGAGCTAACAATTAATAAAATTTTGTAGGATATAAACTTCTGGGGAGTGGTGCATGCAACTTATTTTGGTGCTCCCTACTTGAGGATGACTAAAGGGAAGATTGTGGTGATTGCATCTTCTGCTAGTTGGTTGAATGCACCAAGACTAAGCTTCTATAATGTCAAGTATCATTGTCACATCTTCAATCATCACTATGCTATCTAATATAAATAATCTCTTAATTACTTATATAGAGTAACACCAACTCGGTAATTACGTACAGGCAAGTAAAGCTGCAGTGGTGAGTTTTGTTGAAACTCTAAGGGTTGAGCTCGCATCCAATATAGGGATAACCTTAGTAACTCCCGGATTGATCGAGTCTGAGATGACAAAAGGAAAATTCCTCAACAAGGATGGGAAAATGGTGGTGGACCAATATATGCGCGATGTAAGTTCATATCCTTACCCTTATTTTATACATATATAGTATATTATGTGTACATTGTAAAATTTGTCTCGTATCTATTGGGTATTGGTGATTAAGTTTCATAACTTTTAAAATGATACAATTTTAGTCCTATATTTACAAGGTAGCAGGGATTTTATACGTGTTGCTAATCACTTGTCGGAATTCCATATAGCAACATGACTTATGACTTGATAATGCTTATGTGACATGATGATACCTCAATGTATTAATTTCATTTTTTTTAAACACAGTTTAATTATCATCCTAAAGCAAAAAAATGTTGATATATGACTAAAGTCGCATCATGTTAAGAGTATGACACTTTATTGAGAAAATTGATTAGTGTGTGATTATAATCACAAACATCCAACAAATATGAGATAAACTTTACAATATACTCAGCCTATTACATTCATACAAAGTCCCTATCGATAATCCAAAAGAAAACGGTATAATTCCAATATATAATATAGAATCCAATGATGTGTTTTTTATAAAGTCAACTTAATGCAAGAGTACATGTTATTTTTGTTATGGTATCTCAATTAATTAAGCTAGTTATTGATGGAAACAAACTCACTACTACAGGTGGTCATGAATGTTGTTCCGATCGAACGGGTGGGACGATGTGCAAAGGCTATTGTCGAGAGTGCATGTCGTGGGGACAAGTATCCGATGTGGCCAGGTGAGGGCAACCTTCAGGTGAAGGTGTTGTTGTGAGGTCGTAGATCGGTTCAACAACGGGTTTATGGTAAACCTAAACCCAGGCGTTGCACCAACCGAAGCGATAAGCAAGAAGATCATAGATTTGCCTGGACTGAAGGATTTGTTATGGCCAGAATCTGTTCGATCTCCCAAGATCAAGAGTAATTGATCATAGAAGAGGTTGCATGGTTTCTATCTAATTAATATGAATGAATTGCATAGTATCAGTGACATATGTAATGGCACTTCGAAACACTAAGAATTGCGGCATAATACCATATTTTGTTTTTCTTTCATTCATTTGTTTTTCAGTCAGAATTTCATTTCATTTTAAAGTTCGAAATTTTAGATAAGACTGAGTTCTTTCATGGCATTAGTGTTACTTCAATGTCATGGGTTCGATTCCCGCTGAAAATAACTTCATGCATATTAAATTATACACTCAATATGTCTCTTCCGATAGGCTGCCTTCGATGATTGAGTGAGAAAATTTAGTCAATGAATGAGTAAGAAAATTTAGTCAATGAATGAGGAGGAGTGATTGAGTGAGAAAATTTAGTCAATGAATGAGTAAGAAAATTTTGTCAATGAATGAGGAGGAGTATTAGGGAAATAATATATCTAAAAATTCAAATTTTTTTAAAAGATCAAATTCTTTCATGGTACTAGTGTCAGACTCACGTTTTGGGTGAGAAAATTTAGTCAATGAATAAGGGGGAGTATTAGAAAAATAATATATCTAAAAATTTGAATTTTAAAAAAAGATCAAATTCTTTCATGGTATTAGTGGCAGACTCATGTTTTAAAAAATATCAAATTCTTTCATGGTATTAGTGGCAGACTCATGTTTTGGGTTCGATTCTAGCTAAAAATAACTCCACACATATTAAATAGTACACTTGATGTGCCTCCTTCAATAAGCCTCCTCCAATTATGAAATAAGAGAATTTAGCTAATGAATAAAGGGAATATAAAAAAAATAATATAAATATCTCTCTATAAATTTAAATTTTTAGATTCACTCTTTATAATTATATGAGTTAATATATCTATTTGTCTATTTTGAAAAGTCAAATACTTTTTATGACTGCTTGCCCTTCTTTTCCAAAGATAAGTATTCAATAATGAGCAGCACAATTATTAAAAATAATTGATATGACTAAATTAATAATGCATAATCTTAATTAATAATCCTCACTAAATGGACGAGGGATTAGGATGTAAGATATCCGCCCTTGGTGCCCCACAGAAAATCGAAACCCTTAATGATATGTTTATGTTAAATCAATGTGTAGGAGTTGAATGATGTTATATTATTAGGGGTAATTGCTCCTAGGTACACAAAATAAACACCCTAGGGGGGTTCGGTGGTGGAGAAATAGAAATAGGTTTTCGATTTTAGGGGTTTTATGGTGGTGGTGTTTGGTTTTTAACGGTGGTGGACGGTGTTTTGGTCGTTTGATGGTGATGGTTCGTTCAGCAAAAACGGATCGGTGGCGGTGGTGGTGGTTGATTTAACGGTGGCGGACGTCGCCTGAAAGGAGATGGAAGACGCGGCGGGGGATGGAGGTGGATGAATAGTGCCACGCACCTCGATTTTGCAGTGGCGAGAGGGTACACGACCGCAGTGGTGGAGAGGGTTTTCATGTTTTTTGCGGTGGTGGAGGGGGGGTTCACTTTTTTTGCGGCGGTGGGAAATAGATCTAGGTTTCTGGTGTGAGATGGAGATGGAAGACGCCGCGGGGATGGCGACGGCGAAGGTGGGGGAGGGGTTGCAACGACAGGCTTGGTCTGTTTTGAAGGTGGTGGAGGAGGGGCTGCAACGACGAGCTTGGGTTGTTCTCCAGAGCGGCGGCGAGCAAACACCAAAATCGTCGGTTTGTGATAATCTAGAACGGTTTTGTGGTAATGATTTTTTTTTTATGTATGTGTGGTGGTTGGATTTTGATTTTATTTTTTTGATGGACCATGGAATCAAAACATAGAATGAAATTTTCGATCAATTTTTTGTTCCCGGATCGGCCTGAAGTTGCAAATTGGTATGTGAATATGCAATTTTTTATGCGTGTATGCAATGTATTTTAGTGTGTATACAATGTTTTTAGTATATATGCAATGTATTTTTAGTATGTGCAATTTTTTTTGAACAATACAAATTTGACATGCGTATACGCAGTATGTTATGCGTGTATGTAATGTCTTTTACAGTATATGCAATGCTTTTCGTGTATATGCAATGTATTTTTAGTATATGCAACTTTTTTTTCTTGAACAATGTATTTTTATAGGTACATTTGCAATTTTTGTTCTGAATAATGCACAAAAGTTACAATAATAATATCATGATTTATGTGTAATTATTAAAAAAATTAAAAGAATAATTTCAGTTACAAATTTTTAGAAAAAAATGTGAAAGTGACCTTGTCTTTTATGTTTAAAAAATTATTTCATACTACTATGATTTCTTTCAATTACAACATTTTTATCGGTTTTCACAGTTTCTATCTATATATAAAACATAAAGTATAGAAAAGGAAAAAGTTGATGGGACAACACCTGTCTTTCTATAAAAAAAGCTGAATGAATAAGAAAAAAGAAACAGAACGAAAAGTAGAAAATCAAAGAAGAGAGTAAGGGCACAATGGACAAATCACACATCTCAGAAGGGTGAATTGTAGTGGACTGCTATTTCTCATTCTCAATTGTACTAGAGTGTCATTGCCCCATATTATTATACTATTGTTGGAAAAAATTGTAATGATTAAATAATTGTGTAATGATTAAAGTTTATAGGTTGATAGAGGTGGTTTTTTTTTTTTTTTTTTCTAAATTCGGTTTACAAAATCCCAAGACAAAAACTCGTGTGAAATTGAGTTAACGGTGAACTCGATTTTTTTAGTATCATTGTTATGTGTAAAAACTACCACTATTATACATAAAACTATTACTTTTTTTTTGGTAGGTTAAAACCTATTACTTATATGTAAAAAACTCACTCTTTAAAAAATACTTTATATTTTTAATCATTGAAATTTTTTATGCATAACAGTGATAGTTTTTACATATAATAGTGATAGAGTTAATGTATAGAGATAGACCTGTGAAGTGTTACTCAAATCCCAAAGTAAAACCAATTTAGAATTTAAAAACCAAAAATTAGATTTACAAAATTCAAAGTAAACATAAGTAATTAAGACGAAACTCATATAAGATTATCTCATACATGAAATTGATTACAAACTAGCACAAATTAACATATACTATTTTTAAAATATTAAAACGTCATATCAAATTATGCTCTCGGATCGTAATACCGAAATTTTCTATATTTTCTATATTTTCATACCGAAATTTTCTATATTTTCATCAAGAGTTATAAATCGCGAAATTTTAGGTACGGTACCACCGTACCGAAAATTTCGGTATATCGAAAATTTCGATAAAATCGATATTTTTCGGTACGGTAAGTGAGGTATACCGGTATTTTCGGTATTTCCTCCACCCCTAATCTTTCAATCCCTAAATTAATAGGAAAAAGATTTAGGCCATAAATTGAGAATTTACTATTTTTCAAGCTCGAAATTGATAAAACTCTTACTCCTCAGTTCCTATTTAAATGTCTAATTTTATAAAAAATGTCATTATTTTTTATTTGTCAATTCGTCAATTCCAACGCAAATTTACTTTCTTTTTTCCAACAATATCCTTTATAAATTAATGAACATTATATTGTGATTTTATTGTGACCTATATAAATTAAATAAGGGACTAAAAATCTTTTGATACCCTAATAAATGAAAATTTAATTTGTGCATGGATAAAAAATGGGACATATAATGAGAGTGTTTTTTTTAAAAGAAAGGGTAAGTAAAGGTTGCACCCATTAGCTTCAGGCACTTTAACTGCATATATATATATATATATATATATATATATATATATATATATTTGTTGCGCAAGTTTAAAAAGCATTATTTTTTTTTTTTTAAATTAATAAAGAAAAATATGTTTTTAGGGTTCAAAATAGTACACACGTTTTTATCTATAAGTAAAACTAGGGTGGGTGTTTACCTTCTAAAACTAAATGAAAAATTACAGCGTCCCTCTTCCTGCTCACACTCACTTCTTCTTTTTTCCTTATTTAAGTTTTTTAACTAGTACTTAGTACATGTTTTTTTTTTTTTTTATTTGTGTAATTTATGAGCTTTTGAGCTGCAATCAATTAGTTATTCAGATGCAAATATGTTTAATTTAAGTTTATATTAGTGTTAGCAATTCTGATCAAAGGCTCGCCCTAAACAACTATGCATATATTATAAGATCAATCGTTTGAACAGATGAAATGATGCAAAAATTTACAAGGAGAAATGACAAAGAGTCCTTTTTTTTCTCAAAAGTTTGGACCCTTTTAAGTAAGGCAAGAGTTCAAATCATTGAGAGCTTTTCTTTTCTTTCAGAAGTTGGAATCCTTTTTGCATTTTTAAGGGTAAAATTTTGGGATTAAACAGGTTAAAAGATAGCAGTATAGAGTTAAGGGGATATGAGAATAGGATTCACATACGATGAGTTTTGTGAAATGAAAGACTTGACCCTGTTGAGGAGCAACCGAGTTTCAAATGATGTGCCCTGCTCCATTTCAACAGCAACTGGGACAGCTGAATCCTTACTCATCTTTATAATCATTGTCCCCTAATGATAAAAAAAATAAATTATGAGTAAACACTGAAAAGAATTGACAAAAACTCATACAAGACGGTCTCATACATGAGACGGGGTACCCAAATTATGCCTCGTCTCACGGTGAGATCGTCTCGCGCAAATGTGATTCATATATAATGGCTAAGTCTTGTATGCCCCCAGGTGCACTGTGCATTCATAGTGCATTTTAGAACCATGCAGCTTGTTATACTGAAATATGCAACTTGTTTACACTGAACCGTGCAACTATTAATATGGAAATATAGTTGCACGGTTTACTGTAAACAAGTTATATCTTTCAGTATAACAAGTTGCGCGGTTTTAAAATGCATTATGAGTGCACGGTGTCCCTGGATGCAAATGAGACCCACTCATACAGAAGGATAGCGTAAAGAATTAGAATATTTGTCATATGCCGAAATTAGTAAACAAAATCAAGAAAACATACAGAACAAGAAACACACCACAATTTACCCTCTAATCCAATATAATTCATACACAATCAAACATCACCAAGGCAATCAAATCAAGGCCTACACTTTTGTATTTAAAACAATCAACACTATGGCATAAAGGCTTGAAACTTAGTATTCACATCATAGTGTTCTCAAGTTAAATAAATGTTTCTAGCCATTAGCCAAAATCAATAAGGATTAGTTATTATTGTTTTATTACAAATGTCACAGAAAGTGAAACCTGATAAATTTCCCAAGAGGAACACTTGGGTGCACTCACAACTAATATTGTTCAATGAAAATAACTAAAATTGTTCAGTAAAAACAACTGATACTGATTACTGACCAACTAATACATTTTAGTAAAACAACTAATGTCATTAAAAAGTGCAGTTGAGTTGGACGATGCAATTTTGCATAGAATTATTTGGAAGTTCCCTAATATAGCACGGGACATGTCCATGTAAATGAACTCGATCATATGCCTTCAGCAGTTACAAACGTATTAAAAATGTTGAAAAGTAGAACAAAATGCACCAAATCGTACCTCAAAGTTAATCAAAAAAATCTGGAACTTTTTCATAATCTCCTTCATCTCGCTAGCACGCTTGCTTTCGGAAGATTCAATAGCACTTGTGACCTCCATAGGAGAATAACCAATTGTATTCTGTACAACCTGAAGGAAAAAGCAACTAATTGATGGATAACTAATCTTCTATGAGGACATATTATTAATTAATTACTCACGTTGTGATCGATGAGGATATTAGAGATAAGGCTGCCATCGTCAACGTAAACTTGAAGCTCATATGAAGTCCTTTGCCTGAATTGAAACCCCTTCACACCAGTGATAAAGCACTGCAATAGTATAAACAGTAAATCCAAGATATTGAGACAATAACCCAAATAAAATCAAGCAAGATACTTATGTAAGCACTCGGTACATTGCATATGACTATTTATGTATCATTTACACTAATACTATCTGCTATATTGCTTAGATGAACTAAAACTAGTAGATTATATACATAATTCATTCAATGGACATACCTTTATTTTTCCTCGAACAGAAGTTTCATCATCATTTGCAGAGAACTTTGCAGATAAACTAGCCAAGTAAGTGAAAGGGATTTCATTCTCTCTTTGAAGTATAAAATGGTGTTCCAAATCATCCAACATAGTCAAATCCTCAACATCAACATCCATGGAAGATGTGTTTGACACGCCATTATCTCCATCATCTGGTGCATTTACAACATAGAAATATAAGCAAACTGAGAACATAGTATGAGAAAACTCAGTATCACATCATTACACAAACATATGATTATTAGAGAAGATCTAATTTTATTCAGTATACCTTGCCTATTTCCTCCTGAAGGTGCCATAACTTCGGCTCTGGGTTCATTGATATGATTTGGAATTGTCACAGATTGTAGCGACTGCACTGGAGAGAATGAATTAGGTTCAGTGCTACTTCCGCTTACTGGAACTTCAAAATCTCTCCCGAGGCTATTATGGCCTGTAACATGAATGCAAGATAATTAGGAAATCTTAAACTGAGAAACCTAGAAATAAAAGTGATGAATATTTTGTAAAGACAAACCTTGTTGTTCGGTACGCAAATCAGTATGCCTTGGAACTTCTGCTTGTTCTTGTGGCCAAGGTGAACCTGCACCAGCTGTGTTAAGAGCTCAGCACTTGATTTGGGTTTTAAGAAACCAAGTTTTGGATTTACAAATCTAAACTCGATTCTACTTCATATTTTGAAATCCAATTTTTTAAAACCACCACTACAACACATATAAACCTACTAGCATGTTTTCCAATATAATCAATTCTCTCTCCTCACACATTGATTTGTTACAACGTTTAATCTCACTCTACTCAAAATTCCAAAACAAACAACCTACTATTTATTAGGACTTCAAAATCCAAGATTTCAAAAACTGATTTTTAGAAAACCACTTAAAACTCAAAACAAACATCACCGCAACGTTTAAAAGCAAAAGACAAGGATTTTTTTAATATATAACCACAATTAAGATATGAGTAAGCAAGTTATTCAACTTGACATACCTTGCCGACTCGACTGTATAGGTGTTGTATACACTGGAGCGGTTCTATCAACATGCCCTGGAGCAAGTGAGCAACATTATTAGACATCTAATCAAAATTGGTAATGATTAACTTAGTTGAGTTCCATTGCCCATACGAAGTATGATGAAGGTGAATTGATCATCTTTTATTCTCATTAACCACCACAACTACCCCATGTTCATTCCCGTTGTCATTTCCATTGAGGAATTTTGAACCAAGCAACCCTTAGTAAATCTTAAACTGAGAAACCTAGAAATAAAAGTTCTATCAATCTTTTAAGAGACAAACCTTGTCGTTCAATGACGGTAGGCAAATCAGTACGCCTTGGAACCTCTGCTTGTTCTCGTGGCCAAGGTGAACCTGCACCAGATGTGTCAAGAGCTCAGGAATAGTTATGGATCGTGTTACAAAGTCTGGTATATGCATATCTGGCAGAGATACTAGTAGCTGCAGATCTCATAACATTTGAAAGCAAAAAATGAGAGAATTTTTTTTAATATAGATAACCACAATTAAGAGGGCGTTTGATTCATAATTCTTCAATGGGAATGGGAATGGGAATGGAAATGAATATATGGTATTCTGGTGGTTAATGAGAATAAAAAATGATCAGTTTACCTTTACCATACTTCTACGAGGTAATGAGTACATTAATTATTACCTCATTTTGATTAACTGCCTCCTCTCCTATAATTGTTTCTCCTCAATCATCATGATTCCTCAATAAATAATCATTTTTTAACTCTACACATTCCAAATTAGGGTAGGTTAATACACTAACGACCTAACCATCATTCTAATTGTACTTTACTATTCTATGATTCCCTATCATTCTCACTGAAGAATTGAACCAAGCACCCCCTAAGATATGAGTTAGCAAGTTCTTCAACTTGACATACCTTGCCCACTTGACTGTACAGGTGTTCTATTCACTGTGGGAGTTCTATCAACATGCCTTGGAGCAGCACCATTAGATTGTGGCCGAACAGCATCATTAGACGGTGGCCGAACAGCATCATTTGACGGTGTCTGAGTAGCATCATTAGATGGTGGCCACGCAGCATGTGTTGCTCTAGTTGCTAGAGGGGGAACAACCCCTGTCCTAGTTCTGACATTAGTTTAGTTAGGGGTTATATCCCTGATGCAAGTTAGAAGTTATCCTATATAGTAGGATGCTTCTAAATTTATTGAAATTTTGATACAGTTTTTAGACATTAGAGTTTTTCTTCATACCTTTTTCCACGTGCAGGCTTGTTTATTTCATTAACAAGCCTTTGTCTTGCAGATTCTAACTCCTCAACGCCTCCTCCCAGAACTTCAATGTTTTCCGGGACCAACATCATGAGCCCATACCTAACATTTACATTGCAAACAACAACCTGCATAATACTTTCACAATTTAATCAATTTATACTTAATTTAGCAAATTAAGAACCAATAGTAAAGCAAATATACATAAAACGGTGACCTTTAGCCCTGCTGGTGCAACCTCCAGATCTTTGATAGGTCTATATTCCATACCAAATACCCGTTGGGCACCATCTGTCATGGAAAGCTTAAGGCATCTCTTGCTTCCTGGTTGTGCAGTACTTTTGTACCTTTCACGAAGAGGTTTGCTGATATTTACTATCTCATCCACCTATAAAATCCTCACACGACATGACGTTAACTCAAAATCTTCTAAAAACACACTTATACAGATATTTGTTCACAGGTTGATCAAAGCATTAATGTTTATCCTGATGAATTGGTATAATTCTCCTCTTGCAAGCAGTAACTTTGAAATTTGATGTTCTAATTTTACATGAATTTTTGGCAGGCAGGATACTACGGCATACAAAGAACGTGAATTCACATATCTCGACCCAAATTTTATTAGTGATGGTGTGTTTTGCTTTTGCTGATATACAATAAGTTCAAAGCAAAAAAAAAAAAAAAACTTTACTATACCAATTAGTATAAGTTAAATACAAACATTAATTTCTTCAATTTAGCACGAATTGCAGCATAGAGAAATAATTCAAATTGAAATCTGTGTTTACCTGCAAAACAAAGGGACCCTTGAGATCAACCATATGCAAGGTGTGCATGTTCGGGGGAAGCACACCCGCCCCGCAATAGTTCATATGCGACCACAAAAACTGCATAAAACAAAGCTTCGCCTTCGCCGAATCGTCCATCCTCTGAAACCCCTGCACCGATAACTGCAGACCTTGTAAACAGGAATCCAACCATTCCCCCCTAACTCTCAACCCTAGCCTCTCCAATACCCCATGAATCGGCGACTGTGGCACCGCAAAATTGGTACTATTAACATTGGCATCGCCGGAAGAGCGGTTGCTAGTATGGTGGTTGATGTCGATGTTTTCCTGGTCATCGTCGGAGATATCGAGGGGAATTGGCTCGAAGTGGCGGCCATTGATTCGGCGAGTGTTGGCGGCGGCGGTGTTGGTGGTGGAGTTGTTGGAATGTGGGGTAGAGTTATTGGAGTTCAGGTTTACCGTTTGGAAGTCTGTTTCGATACCATCGCTAAATAGGTAGTCTATGTCGTCGTCTTGTTCCAGTTGTGGCGGCGGCGGCGGCGGCGGTGGCGGTGGCGGGTAATCTTCTTCTTCGTCGGAGGAGACGACAAGGAAGCGCCTTCTCGACATTTTCTTCTGTTTAATTAAATTGATTTTCCCGACAATTTTGCTGTCCCTGCTTTTAGTTTTAAAGGTGAAGAAAGTATTTGGGCTACAAATTGTTCGGACCGAAATACTATTCCATATTCAGCCGGTTATGGGCCTTCTGGTCCAATTATGGTTAAAAATGCTAATTGGACTGAATTTCGTCTTTTCTTTTCGAAGTATTATCAAATCTTCTATATACTACCGAATCTCTCCAAATACATGTGGTGCCTCTTTCAAATCCTTGCAATTTTGTGAGAAGTTATTATAATAACTTACTTTTATAGTTTATTACATAATTTCTTTTATTGTATATTTAAAACTTCTGAAATTAAGCATGTGGAAATTAAGGAAGGAAATTATCTTCTATATACTATTTACGAATCTAAACGCATGTGGTGTCTTCATTTTAAATTCTTGCAATTCTGTACGAAGTTATTTATAGTAACTTATTTTTATAGTTTATTACATAACTAGAGCTTAGCCCCGTGAACCTCGAAGGTTGAAAGAAAAAAAATTATGTAAAAACAAAAAATAAATTTTAATATTTTGTTGGTTGTTTAATATTTTTATGATCAAAATCATTTGCAATTCAAAAATAAAATAAAAATGTACTCTAAATATGCAAAAACTGAAATTAAGTTTTTTATACTGAATGACTCTATAAAAAATAAAGGAGTCCACAAATTTAGATTTGAAGTGGTTAAGATCAAACATGGAATTCTTACGAAGATGGTTCTTGTCTCGAGAACATGAATTCCAGCTTTGCAGTAATTAATCTTATTGCACAACCCAACTTTTTAGTCATATTTGTTAAAAATATTATCAACACACATGTATTCAATACGAAACAATGATTGGAGAGTCATATAATACTAATTGAATTTTATAAATATTGTATTTCATGATGGACAATTTATACTTTTATTTTATTCGCACATTATTTTATTCACTTTTTTCAATTATTGTTACATTTTTAAATATTACACCGACAACTAAATTTGCGAAGTACCTTCAAACCCATTTAAGTACCTTCACACTCATTTTAGAATAAGGTGGTTGATTTTAATCTAATAATATTAATTTAGTACTTCTTAAAATACTTAGCATAATCTACTTTATTCTTTGTGCTAATTTTATTCTAAAACAATAAAAAAGATTAATCTTGAAATGTATTATATTCTGTTGGGTAATAAGTTGCACGTATCTATTCGGGATAAATATTTAAATACAAATTTAATTTTGATAATTATTACTAGCATGAATTAATCATATATTAATTCAAATAATAATTTAACAACAAATCATGCATATAAACAGTTCACGTAAATCCTACGCATGTGGAATTTCTACGAGTTTACGTGAACGTACCTCTTGGAGCGGCAATGGTCTTGTTGATTAGACACACCAAAAGTACCTTCCCAAGTATTCCCTTAATCCTTGCTCGACTATCCGGTGGTAGGATGCTTGTGAACAATTAACAAAAGGAAAATAAACTTTGTTGCACCACCTTTGTGGATTTTACTAATTTTTCCAGAACATGGAATTGTACTTGGGAATGAAACACTCATCCCCTATTTATAGAGGGTGTTGGTCGAAAATTTTGGGATAAAATAATATGGAAAAATCTTTTTCTTGATCTCCAAGAAATATTGAATATATCTCATATATCCTTTTCTCCATAATTAAAATATTCCACAAAAATCCCAACTCCTCTTTGTTATGGAAATTTCGAAAATATTAGGGAACAAGAATCCAAGATTTGGATTTTCTTGAATTTATGAGATATTCTTGTATTTCAAGAAATACATATCTTTCATAATATCTTTTCAAGAAAATCTTTCTTGCCCTTTATATTTCAAGATTTCCGAAAATTGCTATATGGATAACCATGTGGGAGATTTCTTGAATTTAATGAGATAATCTTGTATTCCAAGAATACATATCTTCATTCCATAACAAAATTCAAAGAAAATCTTTCTCCCCTTTTAATCCATATTTTTCGAATTTATAAGGAAAAATAAGGCAACAATATTTATTTTATTTTAAACACATTTTTCAGTTATTGGACTTTATGTTGGGCTACTTAGGGGGCCTTTAGGAGAATTAAGATTGAACATTCCAATGGATCTTGAATTATCAATATTGAGCCACAATATTATTCAAGCCCATAAATATTAATTAATCCCACTACATAATTATTATTGCACTATCCATCTTAACCCATATTACAGTCAATATGGCTCTCGGTTATTATTTCCCGTGTTTAAGGTTATCTAGCCCATTAATTAATTCAAGCCACTGAAATAACTTTCCATTAATTAATATCTTTTGTCCTTGGTTAAGGAATGGTTCAACATTATTATCCATACCGGAAACTAGTTCTACTTGCAAGATTTGGTATGATAAAGCTTATGAACCTCCCAAGGGGGCAAATCGAACAAAGCGCATTTGCATTACGATTCTCCGTATTAAATCTTAGCAATCACATGTGACCAATAATATTGCCCAAGATAAAAAGTATTGAATGTCGTTGATTCTCTACCCATGATAAGTCAAAGCAATAGTTACCAACCACACGTGATCCTATTTAAGGAACGCAGATTAAGAAATAACGAACCACTGAGGTCTAATTCTTCCTTGTTCGATTCAAGAATTTGTCCTCCCAGAGGTCCTATTCAAAGGCATCACCATGCACTAAGGTAATCTCTTGGTCAAGACAAGCCAATCTGAGCCTTACACTTCAACCTTTCACGATGGATTGTTCATTTCCATCTAGGTCGTGAATGGCTTTTAGTTACAAGGGACTGTTAATTTAATCTTCCGTGATCTGGTATCACTAAATTAACTACAATGTAACACGTACTATTTATTGAACAGTTATGCAGTAAATATATGTAACATTCGATGATATTTAAAGCATCAGTGATAAACAATTTATTTCAATAAATAAGTCCGAAATTCAGTTTTGATTATACAAAGTAAAAGCATACTTTCCAGAGATAATCCAACCAATCTCCACTTATACTCAAAGTCTGCTTTTAAGTATACTACAACATGTCTCGTGTAGTTCCTAATACGTGACATCTAATGTCACCTACACGAACCTAATAATTTCTCCCACTTATACTCAAAGCAGATTAGCAACGGTCTTGAAACCCATTCCTTCCACATGTCTCTCGAATGTATTCAGAGGCAGACCCTTTGTGAATTGATCTGCTAGGTTGTCTTCATATGCTATCTTTGCCACCTCTATATCTCCTCTCTTAACGATATCTCGTATAAGATGGTACTTCCTTTCAATGTGTTTGCTTGCCTTGGGGCTCTTGGATCCTTTGAATTTGCGAATCGCTCCGCATTGTCACAATAAATAGTGATTCTGCTAGGCAAATTCGGAACTACAATCAAGTCCACTAGGAAGTTCTTGAGCCAAACCGCTTTTTCATCGCCCGCAGTTAGCCTACATATTCGCTTTCATGGTAGAATCTGCGGCGACGATTTCGCTGACGCTTCTCCATGTCATGGCTCCCCCATGCAAAACACACTCTGGGAGGTAAATTTTTCGAATCTAAGTCCGATTGGAAATCCGAGTCCGTGTAGCCGATGGATATTAGAGACTATCGACCGATAAATTAACATTCTATCCCGAGTTCTTTTCGAGATACTTGAGAATGTTTTTAATCGCCATTCAATGTTTTTTTTCCCCGGGTTACTTTTGATATCTTGCCACCATGCCAACGGCAAAGTAGATATCCGGTCTCGCATTACAAACATTGCATACATAAGGCTTCCGCGGCCTAAGCATATGGAATGCCTTTCATGTCATCTATCTCCTTTTGTGTCTTAGGGCACATTTTCTTGATAGATGGATTCCATGTCCGAAAAGGTCTGAAAGCCTTTCTTGGAATCCTGCATCTTCAATCGTTTCAAGACAATTGTCTATGTATGAAGCTTGCGACAAGCCTATCATCCTTTTTTCGCGATCTCGAGTGATCTTGATCCCAAGGATGTGCGCGCTTCCCCTAAGTCCTTCATATCAAACCTGTTTTTGAAAGCCATGCCCTTACGCCCGATAACACCTTTACATCGTTCCCGGCGATCGTAATAAATCTCACGATAGTACTAAGAATATCAATGCGGTTCGACACGCTTTTTTTGTACACACAACTTTTGAACTCGTTTTGATCAAACCCATAAGACTTTATAACATGATCAAAACATTAGTTCCAAGCTCTGGATACCTGTTTGAGTCCATAAATGGACTTCATGAGCTTACAAACTAGGTGTTCTTGGCCTTTTTTAATAAAGCCTTGGGGTTGTTGCATATAGATCTCTTCATCGAGACTTAGTTAAGGAAAGTTGTCTTGACATCCATTTGCAGATTTCAAAAGTCGAGATCAGCAAAGAATCGATAAGAGAATTCGGATGGACTTGAGCATGGCTACAGTAAAAAAAGTTTCCTCATAATTGATCCCTTCTTTTTTCGAGTATAACCTTTTCGCCATAAAGTCTTACTTTGAAGGTTTCCACCTTCCCGTCCAGTCCTCTTTTTCTCTTGTACACCCACTTGCAACCAATGGGTTTGACCTCATTAAGTGGTTCGACTAGCTCCCACACTCTGTTATGATCCATAGAATCCATTTCGGATTTCATTGTTGTTTGCCAAGAAACTGTATCCTTGTCTTGGATTGCCTCGTCATATGTCCATGGGTCTGATTCGTCTCGATGGCCGGGGATCAAGTCCGAGGACTCTCCTATCCCCATGAATCTCTCGGGTTGTTTCCACAACCCTCCCACTCTGACGAGGTTCCGCTTGTGTAAGTGTGTCGTTTGGTATGTCATCTTATATGCAATTTAATCGAGGTTGGCCCTCTTAGCTCATTTAAGGTAATCTCACTTCTGGGTCTTCTTTTGTTCATATAGTCTTCTTCCAAAAAGCTATAGTGGGTGCTTATTACCACCTTTTGATCTTCGGGACCATAGAATATACACCATTTTGTTCCCTTGGGGTATCCCACAAACAACCTTAATTCTGATCGAGGATACAATTTACCGGCTTCCTTGTCCAACACGTAGGCCGGACACCCCCAAATCTTCATGTGTCTCAAACTGGGCTTGCGCCCGGTCCACAATTCTTTGGGAGTTTTGGGAACCGATTTGGATGGCACCAAGTTCAGAATGTAGGTTGCTGTTTCCAAGGCATGACCCCAGAACGACTTGGGAAGATCCGCATAACTCATCATAGATCTAACAATTTCCAAAAGAGTTCTGTTTCTTCACTTTGCAACCCCGTTTTGTTGAGGGGTTCCGGGTGCTGTTAGCTGGGATACAATCCCTTCATCAAATAAGTAGTTCAAAAACTCATCGCTGAGGTATTCGTCTCCACGATCGGATCGTAGAGACTTGATACGTTTTTCCCTATGATTCTCTGCTTGAGCCTTAAATTCTTTGAATTTCTCAAAGGTCTCAGATTTATGCTTCATAAGGAAAATATAACCGTACCTTGAGTAGTCATCAATAAAAGTGACGAAATACTCATAACCTCCTCTCACTTTGGTTGACATTGGACCACATACATCTGTGTGAACAATTTCTAACACTTCTTTGGCTCTATTCCCCTTGGCTCCGAATGCCCTCTTGGTCATTTTACCCTTCAAACATGATTCGCAGTTTGAAATTGGTTCGACTTGGAGAAACTCCAGTGAACCGTCTTTCACCAACCTTTGGACCCTCTTTGGATTAATATGTTCCAATCTTAGATGCCATAGAAGTGTCTCGTTCACGTCTGATGAACGTTTTCTTTTCTCGGAAACAATTGATGTGTTATAGGATGCATTTTGTGAGTGGTGTGCACAGTTAATTGTATAGAGATTATTCGACAACGTTCCATGACAGATAAATTTATCAAAAAGAGAAATGGTAACAACTTTATTAAAAGTAACCGAATATCCATCATGAAAAAGTTTAGAAACCTGAAATTAAATTTTTCTAAAATTAGGAACGTAAAGAACATCTCTTAAAATTAAAACTCTATCTTCAAAAGACAGTGCACTTCTCCCATCGCTTCACCGCCACTCTAGAAGCATTGCCCGGTGTGATGAGGATCTCACTCTCACTAAGTTGTCAGTCCGCTTGAACCCCAGAAAGTGAAACAAACATGATCATGGATCCCAGATCCACTACCCATAAATGGGAGGCATACGCCGCTAAGCAAGTTTCAACAACTAGTGCGTGAGAATTACCTTTCTTTCCATTCCTTTTGGGTTTGGAACAGTGACCTCAATGTCCCTTTTTCACGTTGAGTTGAAGCACTTCCCCTTAGTGACTTGCTCACTCCTCCACCCTTCTTCACCTTTTCTTTGCCATTGGCAACACTTGAGTTCACTTGTTTGTGGCTTTTGTCCTTTTTCTTGTTCTTACCACCCCTTGGCCTAGAAGAAGAAGAGGGTCCATTTACCACCAAGGCTTGGCTCTTTTCCCCAATATCGCCTCTGCCGAGACTAAAGCTTGCAATAGATTAGGCATCGAGAACTTCTGATTATTCATCTGGTAGTTCAGCCTGAACTGTTCAAAACTTTTCGGCAGAGAGTGGAGCACGAAATCGATTTGGGTCTCGATGTCGATTATTCGCCAAGTACCTCTCAAGTTTGTTAAGGTGAGCCATCATTTGAAGAACGTGCTCCCTTACGGGCGTTCCCTCCACCATTTTCATAGAGAGCAAGTCCCTCATGGTGATCTGACGAGCCACACGGTTCTGATGTTGAAACATCGCTTTAAGACTAGTCATGATGTCTGCAGTGGTTTCAACATTCTGGTGTTGGTGTTGCAACACATCTGACATAGAAGCCAAGATGGTACACTTTGCCATTTCGTTGAACGCGCTCCATCAAGATACTCTTTTCTTAACCATTTTAGTTGACTCATCTTTTGGCTTTTTCCGGTTTAGGTGTAGTGAGAACCGGGTTATGGCTTTTGTGAAATGAGGACAATAGTAAGTTTACTATTCCAATCAACGAAGTTTTCACCAGTAAGCAAATTGTCTTTAAGTATATTGAACAGTGGATTAAAATGTTGCGACATGATGAACTGAAATAAACAATAATATGCATAAGCACAAATATATCACAAGGTTCGATCACATGCATCATATTAAAATCTAAAAAATATGAACATGCATCAGCCAACATCTCAAAACAGTTTAAATAAGCCACGTGGGGTGGGTCATTATTTAAACACATTCAAGCAGGTTATAAACAAGAACAATTATAAACCTTTAATATCCAGATTAATAGTTGGCTCTCACTTGACCAATATAAAATTGACAAGGACTACGGGGAAGTATATGCATATCAATTTTATACCTAAGTAATAACCATGATTAAATACATAATTATTATTTCACTTTGAACGAGCCTCGTTGGGGGGATCATCGTTGCGACTAGTAATAATCCACAATCATCCATCTGGAATTTATTCATGTGAAAGCTATCTTTTGACCGTCCCGTGGGGGAAATTTCTCCAAAAGAATTCACAAATAAATAAATCATGGAGGTCAAAATTAATTCAATTTTATTGTCCGGAATAAAATTGTCAATTAATTATTAAAACATACTTAGTAATTTTTGAAGGTGAGATTTTTCATTGGGCAATTCTCATGCAAACACATTTAAACAAATTAAATAAGGCACAAGATATCACAACAATAAATCAAGCAAATCGGAAAAATAAACATATTGGGCACAAATTATCCAATTATCACGGTTTGATTTTTCTTGGCTTGATCTTGAAGAAACGCCGTCTTGAATTTCTTCCACTCGATCGTCTCGAAAAGAACTCCATTTCAAAACTCCACGCCAAGTAGCTCGCAGTCGGGATGCACGCCCTCATCCGGCTGGCCACTTGGTCGAGTCAGCCTCGGCATGTCTCGTTAGGCACCGCCCGACCTCGGCCTGCGCCTAAGCGGCTTCTTGAGCGGCGGCGTATCCACGCCTTTTCACAAGACCGCGCCTATCCCCGCGGACCACAGTAGCGCCTTAGCGTCCCCAAGACGCTTCGCCTCCGCCGCCCGTCGTCCTCGACCCTTCTGGCGCATCGTAGGCGTCTTTTCGTCTGAAATCGCCGTCGCCGCCCCCAGCGTCGAGCGATCCGGCGCTGGCGTCGTGCCCATCCGCATGGCGACATCCGAAGATCGTGCGCGTGCCTCCCTTGGCATGTTTCGCGCGATGCACATCGTCCGCGTACGGTTCCGGATCTATTCTTTAATTCTTCGTCTCCGTCTCCGTCTCCGTTTCGGATCCGGTTACAATTTATTTACAAAAAATAAATAAACCTAGATCTAGACTAGTCTATTACATTGATCAAATCAAACAAATCCTAATCTACTCGTGGATTTTCTCACGAGACAAAACGAATTCGAACGAATCGAATTAAAAACCACAATTTATATGCATGCATAAATAAACACATTAAATTCCATGACAATTGGATACCTGCAAAAAAGATCTAGCAATTCTACTATCTAATTTCAAATTTAATGACAGCCAATTAAATTACAATTTAAAATTCAGAGCCCGAAACCTAGGCTCTGATACCAGTTGTTGGGGAATAAGTTGCACGGATCTATTCGGGATAAATATTTAAATACAAATTTAATTCTGATAATTATTACTAGCATGAATTAATCCTATATTAATTCAAATAATAATTTAACAACAAATCATGCATATAAACAGTTCACGTAAATCCTACGCATGCGGAATTTCTACGAGTTTACGTGAACGTACCTCTTGGAGCGGCAATGGTCTTGTTGATTAGACACACCAAAAGTACCTTCCCAAGTATTCCCTTAATCCTTGCTCGACTATCCGGTGGTAGGATGCTTGTGAACAATTAACAAAAGGAAAATAAACTTTGTTGCACCACCTTTGTGGATTTTACTAATTTTTCCAGCACATGGAATTGTACTTGGGAATGATACACTCATCCCCTATTTATAGAGGGTGTTGGTCAAAAATTTTGGGATAAAATAATATGGGAAAATCTTTTTCTTGATCTCCAAGAAATCTTGAATATATCTCATATATTCTTTTCTCCATAATTAAAATATTCCACAAAAATCTCAACTCCTCATTGTTATGGAAATTTCGAAAATATTAGGGAACAAGAATCCAAGATTTGGATTTTCTTGAATTTATGAGATATTCTTGTATTTCAAGAAATACATATCTATCATAATATCTTTTCAAGAAAATCTTTATTGCCCTTTATATTTCAAGATTTTCGAAAATTGCTATATGGATAACCAAGTGGGAGATTTCTTGAATTTAATAAGATAATCTTGTATTCCAAGAATACATATCTTCATTCCATAACAAAATTCAAAGAAAATCTTTCTCCCCTTTTAATCCATATTTTTCGAATTTATGAGGAAAAATAAGGCAACAATATTTATTTTATTTTAAACACCTTTTTCAGTTATTGGACTTTATATTGGGCTACTTAGGGGACCTTTATGAGAATTAAGATTGGACCTTCCAATGGATCTTGAATTATCAATATTGAGCCACAATATTATTCAAGCCCATAAATATTAATTAATCCCACTACATAATTATTATTGCACTATCCATCTTAACCCATATTACAGTCAATATGACTCCCGGTTATTATTTCCCGTGTTTAAGATTATCTAGCCCATTAATTAATTTAAGCCACTGAAATAACTTTCCATTAATTAATATCTTTTGTCCTTGGTTAAGGAATGGTTCAACATTATTATCCATACCGGGAACTAGTTCCACTTGCAAGATTTGGTATGATAAAACTTATGAACCTCCCAAGGGGGCAAATCAAACAAGCGTACTTGCACACGATTCTCCGTATTAAATCTTAGCAATCACATGTGACCAATAATATTGTCCAAGATAAAAAGTATTGAATGTCGTTGATTCTCTACCCATGATAAGTCAAAGCAATAGTTACCAACCACACGTGATCCTATTTAAGGAACGAAGATTAAGAAATAACGAACCACTGAGGTCTAATTCTTCCTTGTTCGGTTCAAGAATTTGTCCTCCAGAGGTCCTATTGATTTCATCGCCCATGCACTAGTGTAATCTCTTGGTCAAGACAAGCCAATCTCGAGCCTTTTACACTTCAACCTTTTTCACGATGGATTGTTCGCTTCATCTAGGTCGTGAATGGTGTACTTTTTAGTTACAAGGGATTAATTTAATCTTTCGTGATCCGGTATCACTAAATTGACTACAATGTAACACGTCTTATTTATTGAACAGGTTATGCAAAGAAATATATGTAACATTCGATGATATTTAAAGCATCAGTGATAAACAATTTATTTCAGTAAATAAGTCCGAAATTCAGTTTTGATTATACAAAGTAAAAGCATACTTTCCAGTATAATCCCAACATATTGAGCCTGAAAAAAATGTCTACATAGCATAAATTAGGTTACTCCTTCTAGACTTCATTACATTACAAATGTATATAATATTTGCATTCACAAGAATAAGAGCATAATGTAACTTACTTTATTTTCCTATCAGCATTTCTGCTTAATCATTATTTACTCAGTCAAGAAGAGGTTAACGATGCTCAATTTCTTAGAGTAAAATTTGGAAGATAGTCTTCTGTAACCTTCTCATATCGTAATACTTAACTTGCCTTTAACAACATATATTTATATGTTCTCATCTTTCGACACATTTAGAGGATGAATGACTAATGTTAAGACATATATAATAAAAAAATTGAGATTGTAAATATTTTCATTGATTGCATTCACTTTATTTTGTTCATTGCCATATATTTTACACATGAGAAGGGTCTATAATCGCATACATGTCGAGCTACGTAAAAGAACATTTGTCCCTCATTTTTAGTGAGTTATGTGAAATTCTACTTATCGTTACTATCGAGCTTTTTTTACCTCTTCTTCATATCAAATTTTCCACTCATATTTAATTTGTATAATAATTATAATTTTTTGCATAAGAGAAAATATATGCTTTTATTTATAATAATATAGAGCATTATAATACCAAATAGCAAATAAAATAGTCTGTATTTGAAAAAAAACAAAAGTTAACATCCTAATTTTAACCAAAAAAACAAAAAGAATGTCGAACTTTTGTTGAAAAAAGAGATAATAATGTCCTATTTTTCACAAAAGGGAACTTATTATCCTTCCTGTAAAAAAAAAAAAATTATTATTATCCTTAAATTGTCACCTCCCCTAAGCTACGTGGTTTAAAATAATTTTTTTTAAAAATACAATAATAAATATCTAGACGTCATTTTCACAATGATTCACACAATATAATTTTGTAAATGATACTCTTTCCATATATATATATTCTAATAATGTTAAAGATATTATTTTAAAAAGTTAAAAAAAATTAATTTAATTAATTATTTATATATGGTCTAATTTTTTGAAATATTTTGAGATATGATCTTGAGAATAATTTAAGAAACATGTCATATTAATGTCATTATTTTCATTCAATAAAATATTATTCATGCATTTTTTTATTCTTACAAATATGTATTTAATAATTATCTATAATAAAATACTAAAATTTTATATTCATATAAAAATCTAAAAGTAAATTCATATTTTATACTATATAGACTATAGTATCACCATTGTAGTAAACAGGTGGCTTAGCCCACCTGGCCACTGGACTCCTCAATTGAGTGGGAGACCGAGGTTCGATTCCCTTTGGGAACGAATTGGAGTATGGGAGTTATAAGGTGGCTTGGTGAATTTGTGGAGTATTTGGGTGCTTGGTGTACTAACTCTAACATATCAATTTTGATAAGAAAAAATGTTTATTAGAATTAACCAAAAAAATAATAATTAGATGTTCATGTATTTAGATGATAATCAAAACAATTTAAGATACGTTCAATTAATCACTTGGTACTTATTTTCAATATGTATTTGATTCAATTTTAAACTCCAACAATTAAGCATTTTCAATCACACAATTGAGGAGATCCATCATCTTTGTAAAATATAAATCTTAAATATTAATTAAGTCAATGAAATTAATTATAATAATTTTCGTGTTCTATTTGAGCCAAATTCTAAAATAAGTTTTAAATTCAACTTGATGATTTGCTAAACTGATTACTCTCCAAAAAAATTAGGCATTTTATTATACAAATTTCTGGAGGTGTGCATTATTTGTTTTTAATATATGTTTTTCCTGTTAATTAAAAGTCAATTAAACATAATTAACATATTTTTCGTTATATACTTTGTACAATTTTATTTAAATTTTAAAAAAAAAATCCGTATAACTACAATAATAATAATCAAAACATCTTAAAGCTATGGTCGCCTAATCACTATCCTAAAATTTCAGTATATATTTAATTCAATTTTAAACTGCATCAATCACATGATTGAGGAGGTGCAACATCTTTGTAAAATATATATTTTAAATATTAATTAAGTCAGTTAATATAATTACCATATTTTAGGATTCAAATATATAATTCATAATTATTATATACATTAATTAGTCGCATAATTTTAGGATTTTAATTTACAAATCATTAACTCTACTAATTTAACTTTAGTTGTTATATAAAATTACCAATATAGATTCAAATCTATAATTCATATTTTTTTTTTAAAGGTATAATTCATAATTATTAAATACATTAATTAGCCGCATAATTTTAGGACTTCAATTTACAAATCATAAACTCCAAAAATTTAATGCAATTATTCTATCTTATTCCCAATATATATTCAAATATACATCTTTTAATTATTAAATACATTATTGTTTCTCAAAAAAAAAAAACATTAATTAGCGACGTTTAGGACTTCAATTTTTAAGGTTGATAGCATTTTGCAGTAAACATAGGCTTATTGGTACTATTTGTCCTAATTTGAATACAAAAAATTACCAAATAAAAATTCGAAAATAAAAATAATAAAATCTCATAATTAATTTGAATTTGAATTTTGTAATATTTGTTCTATACCCACGTTTGGTAAATTATGAATATTAAAAAATATTTTGATAAATCATTATCCATAATTTGAATACCAATATAATTTAAATCTTATATGTTCTTTAGGTAAATTCGATCGGAATATTTGTGTAAATCATTTAAATCTTTATTATAATTCGTATATGTTTACATAATTTATGGAGTCACCAAATAATTAGATATATGTAATTAATTATCAAATCAGTTCTAAATCCAAAGTTGACTAATCATGCTTTAATTGCGAATTTCATTACATGATTAATAAAAATAGTATTAGTATTCTTTAGGTAAATTCAAACTGAATATTTAGGTAAATCATCTAACTATTTATTTAATTTTTATCTTCTTACATAATTTATAAAATTTACCAAATAATTAGAAAATTATCAAATCAATTTAAAATTTAAAATTGGCTAATCATGTTTGAATTGTGGATTTCATTACATGATTAATAAAAATAATATTAATATGCATTAAACAAAATTTTTAGCTATTGAAAGTCACTACATAGAATAATGAATTTCATGAGAAAAATATTCATAGCAAAATAATTAAAATGATTAATAAATACTATTTTATTAAATAATTTCGAATATACAATGGTTGAAGTGATCCAAATCTCTTACAACAGAAAAATCTACAATTTAACATTAGATATAACGAAATATAACGAAAATTAAATTATGAAATTTTACAAAGATCTTTGTATCAGATCGATATAAACATAATAATGTCCTCATCTTTATAGTAGAAAAATATAATTTTCATGTAATCACATCTTTATCTGCATTTTATATTGTCGATCTTCATCCAATCTGCAAAAAAAAAAAAAAAATCTAAGTTAAATAAGAAATTAAAGAAATATGATGAGAAGAAATCCGTAGATCAAGAAATTTATGAGAAGAAACCTGTAAATAATAACAATAAAATACATAATGAATAAGAACAAAAATATATGAAATAAGAACAACAAAACACATAATGAATCCAAACAATTACCTGAAATAAAAACGATATAAGAACAATAATGAATAAAATAAGAAAAAATTATCGATCATTAAAAAAAAATTAAAGAGCATATCGAAGAATAAGATTAGAGGGAATATCGTATTGAGAGTAGATGAAGGAAACGAAATGAAGAGAAATCCCTGACAAATGACAATGTAGGAAAAATGAATGGAAGGTGTCACAATTTATAGGAAATGAAAGACAAAATCAACGGCTGAGATTAAAACAACACTATAAATGAATGAGATTAGACGGATTTGAAATAGAGAAATGTGGTTTTGCCACATCAGCTGCCATGTCATTTTATCATTTGACACATCATCTTTTATAGGTTTTGCATTATAGAGATTATAGATTTCTTTTGTTGTATATTAAAAACTTCTGAAATTAAGCATGTGGAAATTAAGGAAGGAAATATCTTCTATATACTATTTGTGAATCTCTCCAAATGCATGTGGTGTCTCCATTTCAAATTCTTGCAATTTTGTGAGAAGTTATTTATAGTATCTTATTTTTATAGTTTATTACATAATTTCTTTTGTTGTATATTTAAAACTTATAAAATTAAGCATGTGGAAATTAAGCATTGATTAAGCCGAAGTTATTTCGAAAAGTTATTTTGAGATTAATTAAGCTGAATACACGGTCAAATGCATGCAGTACTTATTTTTAGGGAGGAAATTAACTATGAAGTACAATTTTACTTTATTCTGAATTTTTAAAATGAATAATTATTACATTGTGGTATTAATATCTACATGACATCGATGTTACATGTGCAACTACTCTAAATACTACTAACCTGATAAAAAAATTAAATACTAATTAATTTGCATTAATAATTTTTATTAATGGTTGGTGCTAATTATACGTCTAATCTTTAATTATTAAAAACTAATCTACCTATAAATATAGGTCTCACATTATTTTTTTCATTCACTCATCATTCCGATTAACTAGCTATTCTCTTTAATTTACATATTTTCTACGTAATGATTTTTTTACAAGTTTTTTTCGATTTGAGAAAATTGTTTATTCCACAAAATGTCTTTATTTTCTTGAATATTTATAGTATATTACATAATTTTTTTTGTTGTGTATATATATATATATATATTGTAGGCAATGGATTCAAAATTTACCCCCATCAATACTATTAATCCTGAAAAAGAGACTTGGACCTTAAAGGTTAAGGCCATGCGTTCATAGATGATGGTGTCTCGAGAATAAGGAAAAATTTAACTACGAGTTAATTTTAATTGATGAGAATGTAAGTAATTATATATTCTAAAAAATATTTTTTATTATTATATTGAACAAAAAATAATACTAGAATTTTTTTGACGCTTTATATTAACTATGCTAATTTATATTTCTCATGTATATTACTTGCAGTGAACTAAAATACAAGCAACAATTCGGAAACGTCTTATCAAGAAATTTGATTAAAGAGGAGAATACTTATATAATATCCAACTTTGGGATAGGTCAAAATGTGGGAAAGATGCATGCAACTAATCACCTCTACAAGTTCACCCTCCTTTTTCATACCAACGTTGATGAAACAGTGGCACAGACTGATGAGGAAGATAAGATCCTTCGAGGTTTGATATATTATTTGAAGATAATTTCTTCAATTTAATTTTCATTATTACACATATTATAACTCTTTTTGTTTATATATTTACTTATTTGATGTTTGAAATAATGTTCTTTTTTACAATTTGAAGACATTATTGGATTTGTCGCGGCACATTGATGAAGTTGAGACCGCCAAAGTCAATAAGAAGGAGGCAAAAAAAGTTGGATATTCAAATTGAGGATAGGTGGTAATATTTTTATTATTTTTGTAATGTTACTTAGGTAATGTTTTGAAACACTAACCTAACACCAGAAGCACTTATTTTTGGGTAAAGTTGAGTCACACCTACTTTTAAAATAAGTGCTTTTTGCAATTATTCACTTGTGACTCAAAAATGCAGACTTCTTATTATGTTATTAATTTATTAAATATTTATCGTTCAATTTATTTATTTTTTATCGGGTTTATCATTCAATTTATAATAGGAGTACAAGAATGAAATGCACATTATGGGAGGGTTTTTTTTGAGCAACTTCTAGCTTTCAGGAAAGATCAACCGACTGAACCCATGTTTATCATCCTTGAATTTGCGAAATTTCAAATGTGTGGCAGAGATATAAAATATACTATTACCATGTAAAATATTTGTTATATATATGTAGTTATTTGTTAATTTATTAATCAATTTTTCATTTTATACTAGAGAAAAATTTATCAAACTCGATGTATGTCAGTAGACTAATTATCAATGGAGATATTCTATAGGTTCGCGAATTTAGGCAGAGGTAACATTTTATACAATGCTTAACAAATCAGAGTAATTTTATTATAAATTGCACAATGATATATGATTTTCATTATGTTCTCATTTAAGGATTGAACTTGTTCTTATAAAAATTCCTGCACCAACGTTTTCAAGTAAAAGTCAACTTTCCTACTCTTCTACATACGATAATTTCATTGAATAATTTGTTGTTATGTGTTTAGCTGATGTTCATCAACAGTCCACGGTACTATTTATTTTTTAGTGTTTTATTATGCACTTACATCTTATTTTAAATTGTTTATAATTATTTTTTTTAAGGAATGCTATTGTGTGGTAATTGCTACATGTCACAAGATAGAATTGGAGTACAATTGGTATTATGAAGCATGTCCTAAGTGTCATAATAAGGTTTATGAGGAGGGTGGAAAGAAAGCTTGTGTGTCGTGTGATAAGACATTGAATGCGGTTGACCCAATGTACTACATTATCTATAAAAATTAATTATTTGTTTGTGTATAATATTTTTTAACATCTTTTATATTGTAACTAGGTTCAAGCTGCAGATTTGTGTGATGGTTGTGCAGGATCTATTTCTTTAGTTATTTTTTATAGGGACATGTATAGTTTGATTGGTAAAACAAAGTTGGAAATACTCAATGAACTTGACAAGGTAATATTTAATGTTATAATATTTAACCTAGAACGACCTAAAATTAAGAGATTACATAATTGTCAATATTGATAACATTTATGTGGAATCTTCTTAATTTAAAATATAAACTTACATAATATACTAACATTCTTGATAATTTTTATGAAAAAAAATAGAAAGGCTTAAACGACACATTCTCAAAGGAACTAGAAGGGATAGTTGGAAGAAGGTTCATTGTACGCTTCTGTGTCAGCAAATTCAATTTATCACAAGGGTGGAATGCTTATACAGTTGTGAAGCTATCATCTAATCCATCTTTGATACGAAAAATTGAACATAAGGATTGCTCATCCAAGGTATTCATTTTGATAACATCGTATCTTTAATTAATCTTAACGAATTTATAGTTGTATTATTTTTATATAACATTTTATGATAAAGAAAAGATAATAATTTTTTATTTTAATATATATTTGTTTAGTGCTCCATGGGTTCTAAAGCCATGAGTCATGTTCACCATGAATGTTCTTATCAAGATAAGATATATTTCCTTTTGAATAATGAGTCCTAAATAATATAAATATAAAAAAATTAAAAATAGAAAATCATAATTATTTGTATTAAATATATGTACGTAGGCAATTTCATCATCTGTTTGCGATAATCAAGATCATGATCGTGTTGAGGTAACTCCGATAAAAAGAGAAAAAATATCGACGATGAAGTGGCAATGTTGGATGAAGATATTGGTGTAACGCCCCGAATCCAGAATGAAGCCTTTATCGCTTTAACACTCTAGATTCGAGTTGTCATTTAGCAACCAAAAACCCGAATTTAAAAAAAAAATCTTTTTAAAGTAATGCATCGAGTAAAACATATAAGTTTTCACAATTAATAACGATTTATAAAACACGAAATAATGTGGGCCCATGTATTTAAAATTAGATTACAACATTATAATAAAATAAGTCGTTTATAAGATAGCATACATCTTAATCATCGAGCAACTTTGAAAAGAGTTTGTTGCTCGGCATAAGAATAAATTCGCCAATTATAAGAGCAAAGCATTTATATTAGAGTTCTATATAAGCGTATAGATATATATGCATCAATATTCTTAGTGTTTGGGAAACTCCGTGTCAATCCTGCTGCTGCTCTTGCCCCTCGAAGTCGAAACCTGAAATGGTATTAAAAAAGGGGGGGCGTGAACTACTTCTCACGTATGGGTACGCTGCTATACAGATACGCCGAAATATAATTATCTTGTTATTTTATTAAATATTTATTCATACGCTTTTGCGTAGATGATTTTTAGAGGGTTGCTCGAAGTCATCGTATAAACTCATTCGTAGCTTGGTATCTTATGGTAATCTTATTAGTAGCTTAATATTTTAAATATTAATGATGTTCATAAGATATTCATCATGATCATTTGATCATGAGCATTTCATTTAGATCCTTAGATTAATTTGGGACACTGGTTGCTCCGACCACATGCAATCCCCTTGTCGCTTCCAACCTACATCGCATGATAATTATCATGTGGGACACTGGTAATAGCTACCACGTGCAATCCTCTCTTACAACTTCCCACCTCCTTCGTGAAATTGCATATTATGTATCTCGTAAGATACATATCATATCATTCATAAGCTTGCTTGTTTTATTAATTATTTTCGTGTGTTCTTAGTTATAGATTGGTATTTGTTTAGTTCAGTTCGGAATACACCAACAGTCCATATAACATTCAAGGAAATACAGTAATGACACCCACCTCGTTAACTTTAAGAAAGTTTATAAGACTTGGAAGTGGTTTGGAGAGTTCGAGCGCCAGGTGATGATCGTCGAAAGTATTTGTTTGAGCAGCACTTTACCTAGTACAATATATTCAGGTTCGCGTCATTTATTAATTGAAGTAATTTTATTTGTAAGTTTATCGATGGTGTTAAACCCCGTTCTTTAGATTTCCTTACTCGTGAGTTTTTGTCGAACTTTTACTTTAAACGGCTATTGAATTTTATTAATGAATGTCCTAAAATTATTTCTCGAAAAAGATCTTAAAGGACTCTAAGTTTTGTGGCACAAAAGGAGAATGTAACACATAAGGTTTGTGGAGATAAAATTATCCAATTAATTATAATACTATCCAATAAGTCTTTAAAAAGTCTTAGTATTTAGTTTTGACATTTTTCGGAAACTTAGTGTCCCAAAACTGTGTGATTGTCTTTCATTTTTGTGAACTGTTTCCCGTTGATTCGCTAATCCGATCGAGGTGAAACTTTAGGGATTTTAAAGGTTGTAATCTGAAGTTTACTGCCATGAAAAATCGTTTTGAAATAATGAACGTAAGTTGGTTAAAAGTGTCATGAAAGCCAGGTGTTTGAAACACATTATTTGTTCAAAGAAAACGCCCAATTTTTGTCTTACTTTTAGAACGTATATAACTTTTTACACAATAGACGAAATGACTCAAAATTTTATATTTATAAACTAAAGTATGTAGAGAATATAACCCTTTTTGTCTCAGTTCAAAAGAAGTTTTTAACAGAAAGTTTATAAACGGGCGAAGTTACCTCACCCACGCAAAATTTACAGAATTTTCCCAGCACGTCACACTTTTCGAAATAAATCATAACTCCGATTTTACCTAATGAAAAATTACGAGATTTTATACGAATACAGTAGACTTGATGAATTTTAATTTGCCGCTAGTTTCATCTCAAAATAATTTCTAGAACTCGAGATATGAATTTTTAAAGTTATTATACTGAAATTTTGAGTAGCAGTTTTTCTGGAATTTTCAGTTTTCGAGCGACCATGTTTAAACGTAAAAACGAGCAGCGTAACGACACCAAAATTGAGAACCGAAACTACGATCACATATTAAACATATAAGGGAGCACAAAGGTATTTTAAAACACAAATTTTCAGTACAACAGAGTACTCGATGGTGTAGCCGAAAATCAGTCGGAAACAGTTTTGACGTTTCAACTTGATATATTTGAGTGTAAATTTCGGCGGCATAACGGTACAACTTTTGAAAACCAAAAATACGAGCATGAATTCTACACTTCAAAAACCACGTAGGAGTTCTCAACTAGAAATTTTCAACACGTTTAAATACCAAAATACTTCACCGAAGATCATACAAGCACAAGTTTCGAATTTTGTTCGGAGGTTACCTTTGTCGTTCTTGTCCTCTCTTTTTTTGCTAGGATCTTCGAGGACTCAGGTTTTTAGTAGCTTGAAGCTCCTTGGATATGTTAGATGATGGTTTCATGCTTGAATTCAAGAAAAATTGAAGAGTGAGAAAAAGAGGATGAATACCGTGAGCTTCATGGAGTCAAGGAGATTTCTTAATTTTTCATGGATTATAAGAATTGTATGGATTTATTACCTTAATAGATGCTATTGAATGATTGATGAAGCTCCTTGTAGCTAGAAGTGAAGAAAACACCCAATTATTTTCATGGATGAGGAGAATCAAGCTTGAAGATGAGGAAGAGAAAGATGAATTCTTTCTTTCTTGAAGAGAAAGATGAATTGTTAAGAGTAGGGTTTTAATTTCTGCATAGTTTCGACTCCTTATTTTTTCTCAAGAATGAATGAAGATGAGAGGTGGATGGTTGTATTTATAGGAGGTGTGAGGGAGAGGAGACGTTGATGAAGAAGCAAAAGAAAAGAAGGAGTTTAGTGCAAATATTATTTTAATGAATAGTTAGAGGACATGGTGGCGAAACGTAGGCCAAGCGTCGAGTCGTGGCTAGGAACGAATGCCATAGGATATTTATTTGATCGCGATATTTGTTACAATTATTATTATCCGTATTCTAGAGTCGCAGTTTCCATAATTAAAATTCACGATTTCGTTAGAAATAATTGTTTAGAGCATTTAGCAATTAAATTGTCACGTTTTGAGACGAAAATTATTTATTTAATTATTTAATTAAAAAATCAATTTTTCTTAAATTTCTCAATAATTCAAATTTAGTTAGACGAAGTAGATTTTTCCGTCATCGTATTTATTATTCGTTAGATTTCTGATTTTTATATCGAAAATTCTAATTTATTAAATATTCTTTTCTCAGAATATTTTTATTATATAATTTATGGTAAAGCTCAATTTAGATATTTCATTCTTGAATGCTAGGAGTGCTCTTGCTCAAAATACTCGTTCGATCCCTGAAAAATCAAAACCTTTGAAAACATATACACTCTAAAATTATATGAAAAACCTTAAATCTAATATTTATTTTATTAAACTCATTTCTTCTATTATTCTTATTAAAACTGGGACGGGGTGTTACAATTGGCATGGAATGTCGGATGTCAACTACTAAGAGGAGGAAGAAGCTTTAAGGTTTGATTCAGTTGTGTGTCTTTCCGAAATAATTTTATATTGATGTTTTGGTGTTTGTTTTTCTTTTTGGGGGTTTATGAAAGATGTTGCGATTTTGAATAATTTATGGATGAATATTTTTTTTTTCTGAAATTCCAATATTATTGATTTTTAAACAGTTAATTCGGATGAAACGCCCCAAATTTAAAAATAATACACAAATGAGTCGAGGCGTTCCCAAATTGGCATGATAACTTAATTAAAGAAAATATGCTTAATTAGATGAGATTATTACAAGACAAATTATTGAAAATTACAGCGCAAGACTCGTATCTTAAAAACATTACTACATTCGTCATAAATTACTTGCGCCCGCCTTCTCGCCATGCCTTGCTCGAGCTCCTTTACCCTGCAAAATTAAATTGTGGGGGGATGAGTGTGAAATAGACCATGTGAGGGAAACATCAATGATCGCATTGTTAAAAGACACATGTAAATAATATACAACAAAACACATGCAACATTAGGGAGAGATACTAGCATTCTTTGGTCACTTTCCGTGTCGCGTCGACCTCGACCCAATGACACACAATGGGGAGAGACACTGACACTCACTGGTCACTCAGCGGCCCGTGTCAACCTCGACCTAATGTATGGGCCATTACCCGGCTTGCATACAGTACGAGCCATTACCCGCCTTGCACATTGTACGGGCCATTACCCGGCTTGCATATTGTACGGGCCATTACCCGACTTGCATATAGTGCGGGCTATTGCCCGTCTTAACATATATCACTCACATATACTATTTCAACATAGCAATCATAACATGAAATATTTAACTCAGTGAAGAGTGGAGTTTGCCCTCACCTTAAAGGTAGAAGCTGCAATCAATGGTGCAATGCAATACCCCTTTATTATCCTCAATCTTCCTCACCCTTGATAAGGTCAGTTCAAATAGTCCCAAATTCCATTTCAAATCCTACAAAAGTATAACGTTGAATGCCAATCCGACTTTTACTTTAATAGATGTTATATAGCTCATAAACTTCAATTCCTTATTCCATAATATAACCTAATCAAATTTAATATCAAATAAGTGATAACTAATGTTAATATAAAAGAATAATAATATAATTATACTTATAGCAATATTAGATATACATATATTGCACAATTCCAGCATACGAAACTTCTCCTCTACCTCAACACATAATCCACTTAATACTAATAACATTATCTTTAATTTATTAATATATAAACTAGAGACAAGTAATTATAAGGAGAATATATAATAAATTGTATTGTTATATATAAACACAGAAACTTATGTATATATATTATATATATTGTATGCGTGTAAACATATATATGTATATATGAGATACGAATTTCTTCCAATAATCAAAACATCTATTCTTCCATGAATTAGTATTCTAATTAAGTATCAATCTTCAGTAATCAATCTATTAACCTATATTTATTTACTGTTCAAGTTTATTAATTATATCAACCACAAATAATCAACACATCTAAAAGAAATCCTCTTTTAATTCAAGTAAATAAATAATAGATGAATTGATTTTCTTACCAATATCCTTGTTTCGAAGTATAGAGCTCAAACCCTTTCCCTCTCTTCTCCTGTGACTTAGGCTGGAAGCAAAGCAATTTTGATATGAAATGAGGTTTGACAAATTCTTAGATATATATCCCAATAACCCACCGCCTTTTGTTTCTAATATATATCCTATCTCTTTCTTTTTCCTTATTTCTTTATTAATTAATATCTCATGGTTATATGACTTCTTATTATGATACTATGTCTACTAATATATATTGCTTACGTGGTGTATATTTGTATATAATTTATTGAAGACATTCAATGTGTATAATTAATTTATTTTATTATTCTACTATATAATCTATTACTAAATTATTTTAATTATTTAAATGCCAAAGAGTAGTTATTATTTTATTTTAATAAATGTTCACTAGTTGTAACAGAATTTTCTTGTAATTAATTATATTTAAATTTTAATATTTCATATATAAATTTTGGGTTGTTACATCGAATCTAATTATTTGAGCTTTAGGAGGAAATTAAATTGAAAATAACGAAATATAATCTAATTGCTAAACAATGTCTTATTAATTAATAATTCTTGATTGATGGTTAAAGAAGTGTTTAGGAATTTGTAATTTTTATTAAGTTGTAATTATTATTTTTATTATATTCAAAATTTGTTGGTAAATTTGTCCATTGAAAGTTTTGCATTTCGTAATAAATTATATTTGTCAATTGGATATTTAAATATAATTTAAATTAAAAAAAATTCATATATGTTAAGATTTGAAAATTTTGAAAATATAATTATATGCAATTTTCAATTTTTCGAGATTAAATTTAAAATATAAATTTAAATTATTTAATTAATAAAATTTAATGTAAAATATTTTTTAAGATTTAAATAAAAAAAAATTAATAATAACAAATAAAAAAAATATAATTAAATATATATATATATAAAGAATTTATTTA